>VDFB02359820.1:92484-183162 GCA_007258455.2 Sequoia sempervirens
CTAGAATGGAGAATGAGTCCCACTAGGTCAAAAAGTCAACAATTTCAGCATTTTTAGAGTTATTTCCAAGGTTGAACACATTTCCAGGTACAAATATTTTTTTCTACAACTTTTTGTTTTGTTCTTCTTGCATTTTTAAGTCATTTAGTTCAATTTTGCATCATACTAGAGTTTTGCATCAGATCTTGCATTTCAATATCTTTTCCAAGTCTAAAATTGGTGGTGAACCTCTTATTAATCTACTTTCAGCCCATAGGATAGCCTTATTGCAAGATCTCTTTCTCTTTTACATTGATATCTCTAGGGTTATCCTTGAGTGGAATATCTTGGAAAGTGGGTGTGAATATCATTCATCCCTATTCCCCCATTTTCCTCAGTTCCATTTTGGTGAACCTGCATTTAGAATACCTCCTTTAATAATTTGGAGTCCATCATCATCCTAGATATATCTTGCATTAACTTTACATTGCATTTTACATTAGTTAATTGACATTCTAGGGTTTCAAAAATTTTCATTGGTGAAAGTGCATATAGGTTGCATTTTTGCATCTCCAATCATTGAAAAATCATCTAAAAACTACATTTGCACTTAGGATACACATCATATAACATAAAGAGCATCAAAATCAAATGAAAATATTTGAAAATTTTGAAAAAAATCCCTATAGGGACTCATTCGCCACCTTGGGAGAATCATTCAAAGTGAACCCCTGAAACTTCCTTTTACAACAATGAAAACCTTGTTTCTACACTTTTGTTTTCTACCATTAACTATCTGCTTAAGTTGGTTGAGTTTCTGTTACAATCATTTCACTAAATATAGCCTAAATTAGTCCATTTCATGCATTACTTGATTTCAATTTTGTATTCACAACATTTCGTTTTCATATCATTGCATAGTGTAATAAGTAAATTACCTTGTTTCAAATCTGAAAATTGCATATAAACATTTCACTTTAAGTCATTGCATTGCACTTTATTTACTTTTTCATGATAGCATGTTTTCTTTCAAGAGATGTGGCTTTGATATGGTTAAAAATGGATTGCATATGTTAGAGTAATAAATTGTTTTACTTAATTAATTTAATCATATTGGTTAATTAATTAAGTCACTTATCACTTTAGTTACTTAAGCTAAACTTAGGCACATTAATAATTAATTATTTATTAATTATTAAGTGTGCACACTAGGGTTTCCTTTTTTAGGGTTTCTTGATCTCCTTTCATAAGGATTGATCTCATTGTAATTATTAATGGGAGAATATCTGTAGCTTTCATATCTTCTTGAAAGTTTTCTCTCTTTTGTAACTTTTTCTTGTTGAAGATAATTCCACATTTGTTTTGCAGATCTCTTGCGTGGAAGGTGTATTTGTTTGTGTTTGATCCTGTGGCTCGTGGTTTTGTGCTTGTTTCACAATTCCAACATGGTATCAGAGTGTGGATTCAGCGAACCCCTTCTCGATTTATGAGGTTTTCTTCTTCAACAAGGGTTGCAAGCTTCAGATCTGAATCCCCTTTGCTTTCTTTGCAAATTTTGGAGGAGGAAGTTTTTTAGAAGTATTTTGGCGTGAATCAGACCTCTCCATTGAATCCAGAGCTATTGGAATAGTCCAGATCGACCTTTGTTTCATCAAATTTGGCTTCCGTTTGTCAGATCTGTAAAGGTTTGAAGAAAAGGTTTTTTTGCTAGATCCAGGGGGTGCTTTATTTTTTGGAGCATTTTGAGCACAAACGGACCTCACCGTTGCGTCCAGAGCGCCCAAAAACCTAAAGATCGACTGTAAACTCACCTATACTTGGAACAGTTGATTTTAGAGACAAATTTTTTTTTGCTTAAACCCTGTACGGCCTCGCCTGCACGAATTTCGAGGTATTCAAAATTTTGTAAAAAAAAATTACTATTTTTTCCACCCGTAATTTAAAAAAAAAAAATTCATTAAAAAATTAATAATTTGAAAACCTTTTGAAAGGCAAGGGCATTTTTTTGTTGGTTTTATATAGAGCAAGGGTGGGCCTCGTTGCCCCCCTCTTTTGGAGATTTTTAATATATTTTTTTAAAATATATATAGATATGTAAATTTTTTTATTGTTTTTTTTATATAAAAAAATAATTTTTTTTGTCATAAGTTTTTTTTGCTATTTTTTCTTTAAAAATAAAACATGCAATTTGTTTTTCTTTTTTATGCAAAATAATGCACTGTAATTGGAGAAGTTTTTCCAACATCACTAAAATTGGCAGACTTCTAGATCTGGAGGTGTTTTTCCTAAATTTGGCAGAGATCACTTTTTGCTCTTCTCAGCTCCTCTCCGTTGGGCTTTTCAAATTTGCACCCAATATTCCAGAGGCCATATCTCGGCCATACGATGGGCTTTTTCAGTGTAATTTTTTTTGAAATAGGGTGGAATTTCATGCTCGTGTTGAAGTTGAGAAAGCCAACCTCACAGACCCCGAAGATCACCTGCGTGAAAATAACCTGTCACAAAAAGAAGACATTCCAGACAAAAGGCAAGGGTGCTCTGAAAGATGAAAATTGTATTCATCCAAGAGATAAATTACAATGATGAATCCTTATAAAAGGATATTGTGCAACCCTAAAAGAAACCCTAATAGGTAGACATTTAATAATTAATATAATTATTAAATGTCACAAAATGCAAACTAAAGTGAAATCTTAAGAGAGGAATAAAGGTTTTAATTTAATCAACAGCATAAGTACAACATCCCCTCTTATGAGTTTAGTTTAGATTACAACAATGAGGTCATTAAGAAACATGTTAGTTATCCTTCTACTATCTTTCATAATTATGAGAACATCCTAGAGCAAGCAGATCAAACCATTAGCACAATCCTCAATATTACATTGCCCATTGGTGAGGATGATAGTGTAGAAAATCATAACAATCATACTTGTTCTTCTCTCGATACCTCTCCTCTTAGTGACGAAGGTATCTTGGTGAAAGAAGACACAAGCATTGAGAATCTTGATTGTCCATCTCCTTCTCCCTCTTTGTCCAAGACATTAGAAAACAAGAAGATGAGATCATTTAAACCACTTGGCTTATCCCAAATCCATCTCTCAACACCTCCCCTAATTGTAAGAAGACTTTAGTAAAAGAGGATCTATCATCATGAATGATCATGAAAATCACATTTGTCAAGAGGACATGTGGATTGACAGTGATAACCTTATCTCTCTCTTTCCTAATGTCCCTAACATTTAGAAAGACCTATTTAAACAAAAGAATTTAAAACATAGTAGTACTTCTCTTGATACCTCCCCTATTAGTGATGAAGTTACTTTACATGGCATAACAATGGAGAGTGATGACCCTTTTGTTGGCCTCTCTCCTAAAAAATTACCTACTAGGGTAGAAGTTATGGCACAAGAGAATGAGACCTTAAAGAAAAAAGACAATCAAATAGAGCCTCATCCTAATATCCCCACTATTGATAAACAAGAAAATCCAACCATTGATCATTCCCCTACTTGTGATAAAGTCATTTTAGAAGAACCAATCCTTAAATGCCAAGAAAATATGGTTTGTAGTTCTCCTAAAAACTCTCCTCCTAGGGAGAATATCATGGTGTGAGAAAATTACAACAATAGTAAGGTGGATTCCTTAGGTGATGAAAAATAGGTGATTCTAAATTTCCCTTTATTATACATACATCAAACCAAGACCACTGAGGTTATGAATGTACAAGTGTCCATTAGATCCCCCTTGATTAATGGACCTCCTACATACCCCGTGGGACATCCTAAGAATCCTCTAATTCTTTACCCACCTTCACACGAAACTCAAACTCAAAACAAACTCGAACTTAGGTGTGACTTTCCTATACCCACTTACTTGTCTATGTGAGAATATACCGCCACGTTTGTATACATCTCACTGGGGGCTCACCTAATGGAAATTGAATTCCACTAGCCCTTGTGAGAATGCATTGGTTTGTATAGTGGATACAATGTTCCACTTGTAAACGTTTCTTTTTGGAAAAACAACCTAGATATGATCCACAATGTGCAAGACAAATGGTCGAAGCTTGATCCATTCCTTCTTCTTCTTTTTTCTTTCTTTCTTATGTCTTTGGTAGTGTATGCTTATGCCTTGATGTTGCTCCTTATATCATTTTCATGTGTGTCCTCTTGCACCTATGTTAGTCCATTAGAGTATCTTCATCCTGGGGGCTTGTCCATCTCCTTTGATCTTTGTCATCCTATATCATATGCATCGATACACTTAGACCCCTCTTGATGCAAGTTTGTCTAATTTAGTGTAATTTTAAAGCAAGTTCATCCTCTCACTAAAGTGGGGCTAAATGTAATGACGAAAAATGTATAGCCTTACATTTTTGCACTTGTTTAGGCCCTCCCTATTAAATTAAGCATAATGTTGCCTTGATTTAGTGTTGTAATATGTTTAACACATTCACATTAAGTCTTGGGCCCTTGTAAACTAAATGAACTTAATTATGCCTTATTTAGGGTGTTGTAAAGTGCACTTTACACTTTCACACTAATCTAGGGTTTCATTAATAAATTAGGATTCTTATGCCTTATTTGGCCTTATTTTGCATCCACAAGCCTTAATTAATGCATCTTTCCAAGATTAATCTTGACATAAACCAATATCCAATCATAATTCATGTGTTTTTGGATTGTATGGCACGGGTTTAGTGATCTAGGAATCATACACCACCTTGGAAATTTGGGTCCCACCTAAGTTTTGGGGCCCCAATCCTGATTTCACATCAATCTAACCATTTCTTGATAAATGTGTCCCAAAGCTTTGTCTAATGGGGCTCATATGCCACTTCTTATGTATGAGTCTCATGTAGTTTAAACCTAAACTAGATTCAAATTCTTGGTGAGATTTTATTCTGCTAGATCTAATGTTAGCTTGTAGTGTTGTAATTTCGAGGAATTTGGCATAAACAAGTATAAATACAAGGTTATTTCACTCATTTTCACCTAACAATTTCATGGGAGCATTGCTAATAGAAAATTGGAGATTACAAGAGAATTCATGAGTTTACAAGAGAATTCAAGAACTAATTATCAAGTGTTTTAGAGCATTATTCAAGTATCAAGCATCATGTCAAAGTCATCAAGTATTATGTTTGTTTTTGAGCTAACACTTGTGATGTAAGGTTTCATGATTCAAGCAAGCATTCCATTCAAGATCCATATCATTCATGCAATATTCAAGATCCACATTCATGCTAGCCATTTCATACATGTTTGCAACATCTTGTTCAAGGGTTTGGTGAGTTGCAACATACCATTTTGTTCATTCATCATTCCTCCTTATTTCATTTCATTTCAAGGTTTGAATACCTAAACAGGGTTTGACCATGGCAAACCCCTTTCTACTAAAAAAACAAAATATTTCCTTCTTTAGCATGTGATTTGCATATGGGTATGTGTAGGATCATCATGGAAAAAACAGGCCCTTAAGTAGCAAAATTTTTTGAAAAATCAAAGTTAGGAAACTTGATGTAAAAATTTGAATAAGTTATCTCTATTATTTCAAAAATATGTAAGAATAGAATCGGTAGAAAATTGAATGTAGTTTCTAAACTACTAGGTTTGTTTAAAAAAATAAAAATCTATTTGGTGAAAATTTCAATGGAGTGGTACTTAAATTTCAGGGAAAAAAATAAGAAGTAGGTGTCTTTCGACCACCCTAACCACAATAAAATGATAAAAAAAATTATAAGATTTTAGATATAAGTAGAAGACTCATGCTTTGATGTGATGCATATTTTTTTGTAATTTTTTTCCAAGTAAATAATTAATTATGAATTTTTTATTACAATTTTTTAAAAAATATAAAAACTCGTATGTCTGACCACCTTAACTTGGTCAAAAATTCATGAAATTCAATTTTTCTTTTTTTAATCCTATAGTATGTGAAGCGTAGAATGTGACGCATGTTTTGGATTCAAAAAATGTGATACCATTTAAAAGCTATAGGCGTTTTTGAATCAGCCTATCAATTAGGACTTTAGTCGTAATTTGAATAGAAAATGAATAATAATTACTTATTAAATTCAAAATAAAGCTTTATATTGGTGGAAATTTGTGAATATCCTTTAAAAACCATTTTTGTTTCATCAATTTTGGGTAAAAAAATAGTTGTCAGCCACATACCCATCATATTGCCACTTTTTGGCCCATCATGATCCTGCACATACCCATATCTAGGTTGAGAACACATTGAAAAGTATGATTGGAAAGATGTTGTCAAGGTTGCAAAGTTTCCAAGTTGTCACCTTGTATAGAAGATCACTAAAAGGAATCTATAGAGAAGAATTCAATAATTCAGATCCAAAAATTAGGTTGAAAAGACATAGTAGAGGTTGAAGAGAAGATTTAAACTTTTACTTTCTAAAAAGCTAAGCATGACTAATATGCCACTTTTGGTGTATGTGTACTAGTACAAGGGGTTTTCTAGTTTTTAGGTGTTTTAGACTTGTCTCTGGCAGATTTTTGTTCCTTCCTAGAAACCCTAATCTAGGACTAAATTTCCCAACCTAGCATATGAGTCCTAGTGTGCATTAAATTTAGTATTTCTAGCATTTCAAGTCTTCATTCAAGCTGCTACAAGTTTCCAGGTGCACCTCTCTGATTTCTCAATTTTTGTTTTTCTTTGCATTCATTTATAGGTCATTTATTCGAGTTTTTCATATAATTAAGTTCTATAATTAGATCTTGCATATTACTTGTCTTTCCAAGTGCTAGCTTGGTGGTGAACCTTGTTTTACTCTTTATTCATACTCTAGGATACCCTATTGCAAGATCTCTTTCCCCCTTTCCACATTTGAGTTGTGATCTCTAGCATTTCCTTGAGTTAAACTTGAGGGAAATAGGTCTACGTCCTAAACCCTAGCTTTCTCTACCTTCCACGATGATAGGGTAGCCTATTTCCATAATTTCATTTTGGTGACCCTAACGTGAATACCTCTTTTTTGATTTGGAGTGCATCATAACTTTGCATTAGGATTTTGCATTAGTTAATTTACATCGAGGGTTTCCAAATCTTGCATTAGTGAAACTACATCTAGGTTGCATTTTGTCATCTTGCATCATTGAATTTAATTTGAAATCTACATTTACACTTAGTTTAGACATCATCTAAAAAAGAAAACATAACATTCACATATAATTTGTTGAAAATAGTGCAAAAACCCTAATCTGAGACTCATACACAGGCCCTCTGGGTAATTTAGTCCCAATACAAGTGGTTTTTCCTAATTCCCAGGTATTCTGTGGTGACTGTTATTCAACATTCAAACCCTTGAAAAAATATGATTGGGACTAATACGGCCCTCTGGGTGATTTAGTCTCATGTCAAGTTTGAAACTCTATTTTCTAGCATTAAAAAATATGTTCCTATGTTTCTATTTGATGTTGTTAGTTATTTGTTCATATTTACAAAGTTTTTGTTTTCTTCTTTTGTTGCATCTAGCTTCAATTAGTTCATTTTGTGCATTTCTTATATTCAAATTTGCATTTAGAGCATTTCATTTTAGATTGTTGCATCCACACTTCATTTTATGTCCTTTCATTTCCCTTTACCCTCTTTCCATTTTGGGTTTGTCCAGTAAGTTTGTGAAATATTCTATGAGCTTTACAACTTGGTGTCCTATTAGTAATACCATTGTAAGATGTATTTTGAGACTCATGTCATCCCACGATACACCATTCATTGTGGATTTTGGATTTTCTAGCTCTCTTCTTGATAGTGCTAATAATCAAACCTATATATGGATCCTAGTATGCATAGTTCACTTCCCATGACTATCATGCCTTCAACTACTATGTTTCCCATTAACAACACTATCCCTACTATCCTTAGCTCCACTCAAGCTCTTGGATGCACTCAAGGACAAGATGGAACTTCCATTCCTACCTCTACGATACCCATTTCCATCCCTACCTACACTAGTACTTAACCTACCATATCAATTCAACCTACTAGTAGTGTGAACACTTTAGCATTTCCATAGGGAATTCCTCTAGTTATGTGCCTTCAACTACAATATCTCCTACAACCTCCTCCATCTCAAGTTTACAATTCACTTTTCCTCCACATACATACCCTACTCCACCTTACAACAACAATGATGCTATCATTAACACACTTTTACAAAGCATGGAATCCCTTCAACAATAGGTCACAACCTTAAATCAAAATAACAATGGTCAACCTTCATAATACATCAAAACCAATCCCTTTTCCTTGGAGATATTGAGAGAATAAATGCCACAAGGTGTAGAAGTTCCTAGATTGGAGAAATATGGTGGTAAGGGAGGTCCCGTTAACCATGTTTCCACTTTTACCACTCTATGTAGTGATTTCATCTTTGAAGATAAACTTTTGGCTAAACTATTCCCTAGATCTTTGAAAGATACTGCCTTGGAATGGTTTTCCTTGTTATTGAATAACTCAATTTTTTCATTTAATGAACTTTCTAAGGACTTTATTAACCATTTCCAAGTGCACATGACCCCTAAGATTACCTTGGCTGATTTGATGAGATGTAAGAAAAAATATGATGAAAAGGTTACTGACTTCATTTCACACTACCAATCGCTTTATTCCCAAATCAACATGCAAATTCCTGATCCATGCCTTCAAAGAATGTTCATTGAGAACTTGCAAACTAAGATGCAAGATAAGCTCAATGCATGATGAAATTTCCTTCCTTTGTACACTTTTTCACTTCCCTTCATGATTATCAAAACTCGGTTTGTGGTCGTGAAACTAAATCCACTTCTAGCCATCCTAAAAAGTCTGAATCCACAAATCAAAAAAATTACCAATGCTTTAGAAAATAGAATAATTTTTTCCATCAACTAAATCCCCCTCAACCAACTCAAAATGTTGATACCCAAGTGGCTTCCATAAAAAACACAACTCCTTTCGCATTTGGGGATCCTGCTAGGAAATTTACTCCCTTACCTGATACCCTTCATAACAAAATGATCACTTTTCCTCCCATTAGAGCACATGATCCTAATAAACCTTTACCTTTGAGCTTTATATTGAATGCTTATTGCTATTATCAATGAAAAAATGAACACGACACAAAACATTGTAAGCATCTTAAACATCTCATGCAAGACCTCATTGATTTCGATTGACTGTCAATTGGAGGTGTTAATGATCAAGGAAATAAGTTTGTTTCCACTCCTAACCAAAATTTGTAGATATTTACCAACCCTATGCCAAAACACGATGGTTCATTTGTCAAAGAAACTAAAAATAATGATGTGAAGAATTTTGATACGGATGATGACACCATGGATATTGTTGAACAAGATCCTATGGATACTAATGAACAAATTCCTTAAGATGATATGGTTGGATTGATCGAAAGTCAACCTCATAAGGGCCGAACTAAAAAGCCTCTTGAAATTTCTTTCACCTCACAAGATATACTTAAACATGCACCTGATGGTCCTCTTTACATAGTCAGTCAAATCTATGACAAGCCCACTAATGGGATATTAATTGATCCCATCTCTGGAGAGAATGTGATCACTGAGAAATTCTTACTTATGCATGAAATATATCAATAAACATATATGATAAACTAAAAGCATGGATAAAGGTGCATAATTGTTTTGATTTCGCTACGATGGGATCGATCACCCTTCCTTTACTTGTTGGACCCAAATAACTAGATCTCATTCTCTATCATCTCGATGTCGGATCAATTCCATGTAAATCTTGGTTATCCATGGCTACACTCCATGGAAGTCATCCCATTAATTATGCATAAATTCCTAAAGTTTTCCTTTGACAATGAAATATTTACTATGCATCATAGTGGCTTTAATCCTCTATCTTCTCGTGTAAAATTTTCCTTGTATCTATTTTGTGCATAACCTATGGAACCTATTAAACCTTGTGAAGACTTATTTTTCAGGTGCTACCAAAAATTTAAGGAAAAATGTATAGAAAAAATATCCATCAGAAACATGCCTCAAACCTTGACTAAGCCTCATATACTTGATGAAACCATGATCAAACCTAAATACATTCCAAACAAAAAAGGCCAACCTAAGATAGATTCTTTTCCTATCTCCTATAAAAGACAAAGAGGTAACGAAAGCAATTTTGTCACACCTCCTAAGATAAAAAAAAGTTTACAAAGCTTAATAGAAAATGGTTGAACAACCTCCTATGGTTCCTTCCATTCCTCCCCTTAGGGAAGAAAAGAAACCTCTGGTTGATAAACCCTCTCCTACACAAACACAACTTGAAAACAAAAATAAAAGAAATAGAAATGCTAGAGAGTGTAGGCATAGACATCGTGCTCTTGCTCAGAGGTTAAATGAAAAAAATAACAAAGAAAATAAACATCCAAACTTGACTGAAGCAATGCATGATGAGTCTCCCTCGCCACAACAAATGGATCCTATACCGCAACTGCAATAGGATAAGCCCTTCTCTAGATATTATCCTTCAACCTCCCATCGTGATTAACTTAGATGACAATGATGAGGTTGCTAAAATTGATGATGAAGTGCATAATGAATTGAATACATTGTTTTATTCTTCTATGAGTTTAAATGATAATTCTCCTAAAAAGAGTTTTGAACTTGGTAATGACCCTAGTTCGACACTTGCTATTATCCCTTTGGCTAGTTTTCCACCTTTTGTATACGATGAACACAATTGGGAGGCAAACAACCAGCTAATAGGTTGATTCACATGTACCTTACTAGTCTTGTCTTTTTTCTTCATGTGATTGCATGTGCATAATGTAATCCCCCGTGATGTTTCATTTGATGTATCTCTCTTTGTGACATTCCTCTATTTGTATCTACATTCTTCTCTATATCATAAAATTTTATATTTTCTTTGTCTTGCGTTTTCCTTTTGGGGATGATGCAAGGCATCGAGACATTCATGTCTCTTCCATGTTGACCCAAACACTTTTTCTTTTTTTTCACTCTCTTTGTGTCATTCTTCCTATTCCATGAGTATTTGGGGAATGATGACAATTCTCTATAAAAACATTGTAGAAAAGATATACTAACCTCAAATCCATGGATCCATTGTCTGATTTTGTGGGGACAAACCTTTTTCACATGCATTTTCAATTCACGCTTCACTATGTAGTATTTTTACTTCATGCAATGCATCTTTCTCTTTTTGGTGACATTGGATGTGATGTTCCTCAAGAGCGTGATCATTCTTAGCACATTATATTCCTCTTAGTGGTTTTCAATGCAACACACTACATCCTGTTGATCGTGTTTTCTGCATAGCAACAACTCAGACAGAAAATGATATTCTATCTCTCTTGAAAGATAATCTTCAACAATAAATTGTTGAAAATCACCCCAAGGTCTCTCGGGTGTTAGGTCATAACAATGCATAAACAACTCAGATAATATGTGAAAATGCTGGTAATCACAATCAGACCTTACTACAAGCAAACTGTATCTCTCCACTTATCAGATCTTGCAATATGATGATCTTAAATCCTAAATCTAACCAGATAATAAAGAAATAGCAAAAGACAAGGGTGCAAGGATTGAATAAGATCTAAACTATTCCTAGAATGAACAATGCAAATGACAGATATCTGGAATGGACCAATCTCAAATAACCAATTCTTGCTTAACCCACAACGCAATACCACAAGAATAGTGCAATCTTCTAAGGTATACAGATTTTCAAACCATAGATATGCATCTACAATCGAACTTAAGCACAGATAAATATTCGGTCCAGGTTGACTTCACCAGCCTACTACAATCAGATAGTTACTGGGAGTATAGACCAGAGATTGCTACAAACATTCCAAATATGAAATCATAAACACCATTCACCAAACTGAAACTAATCTATTTCTGAATATTAAACCCTAAATCTTCAAGCAATTTAAAAGATAAAACAACAGGAACCATGCAAGATGGAATAACACAAAAGATTGCACCAGGAAAACCACAATGTCTTCAGTTGTATTAATCACCCAAAATGCTGCAACAATTCCACTGTTTTGATACAGTATTTGCTTCAAGAAATTGAATACTACTCCTATTACAAAAATACTCTAGCTTTTTCTCTTTTATTTCTAATGTCTTCTAGCTAATGTCTAACCCTTTACAATGAGGCAAGAATGCCTATTATAGCAAATCCCAAGATATGTCGGCCCAGCCAAACATTTTTACAAAATAATAAAAACCGCCAAAATAGGTCAGCTCAGGAAGGAAATCAAACAAAGGCACACATTAAATGCCCTCCACCATCAAGGTCGGCCTTGACACATTCCCCAATGAAGTCCGGTCCAATGCATGCCCTATGATAATAGGGAAGCACAAATCTTGAAATGAGCATTAACTGCCACTTCCCTTACCCTTTTTCTGAACCGATGACCCTTGGACCCTCAAAAATATTCCATCCAACTCGGTGATAGGTGGCAAAGGCAAAACCTTGAGCCGACATTTAATAGAGTCAGTGTCTTTGGACAAGCCTTCTGGTGAAGATATCAGCAAGATTTCTAGTTCTCAGCCTCAGAAGACACAAAATCAGACTAACCTTCCCCCTGGAGACAAAAGAAAAGAAAAGGATAAGACTCAAGTGGCTCAAGTAGATACTCAACCTACTTTGTTTCAAGGAAAGACAGAAACACCACCATTTCTGATTTCTGTGTGCATATTCGGTAAGAATCTGCATAATTGTTTATTAGATTCTGGTGCTTCCACCAATGTGATGCCCTTTGGAGTTTGTAGAGCTCTAGGAATTACACCTACTGATTCTCAGAAGAAAGTGACTCAGTTAGATAGAACTGAAGTAAATGTGGTGGGAGAGTTAAACATGATCCAAATGCAGATAGCCTCTGATCCAAGGATTCAACAGGTTATCAATATTCAGGTAGCTGATATTCCTGATGCATATGGTTAGATTCTAGGAAGAGATTTTACCAAAGCTTTGAATGGATATGTGTCCACTGATCATTCTCATATGTGGCTTCCCTGGAAGGGATTGCCCAATCAAATCAGAATTGAGAGAGAACCAAGAATGAAATACATGATCACAGAATACCAAAAGACTTCAATAGAAGTTTTGGTATCAGAAGTCAGTATGGGAAATTACATGATATCGACTTAGTACGAGGAATCAGACTCAGAGGAGATATTGATGCTGCACACAATGCCTATTGATGCAGAAACGGGATCCAGCCCTATTACTGTTTTGACAGAGTCAGTTCAGGAAGAAAAGGAACCTGAAGATAATCAGATCAGTTTGTTGGACAGTTTCCAGGAATTCATCAAGTAGTGTATGGAGAATCAAACCCACCTAGGGAAAAGTACACGCTTTGAGGAATTACTCTTACCTAATTGGTGTAGAGTTCATAATGCTTCCCATTCGGAGTTGGAGTGTTTTTTATGCCAAACAGCAGTAGAACAAGTACAGAGATGCATGAGTCCAACTCAGGCAGTTAAGACAGACAGGCAGAATCCTCAGGAAGAGTGTGAAAGCAAGAGGCCTGTATTGCCTAAAGAATCACACAGCAATATTGAGCCAAAGGATGTAATAAAGAAGACTGCCACTGCTGAGTGCTGGACTCTCAGATTTGATGGATCCAAATCCAAACATGGAGCTAGGGCAGGGTTTGAACTGATTAGTCCAAAAGGTAAGAATTTCTTTTCAGCCAATAGGCTCCAATTCCATTGCACAAATAATGTAGCTGAGTATGAAGCGTTAATTCATTGACTTCTTATGGCACTTAAGAAAAAGGTCAAGGTTCTACAAGTTTTCGGTGATTCAGAATTAGTAGTCAAACAAGTAAGGAGGCAATATGCATGCCATGATAGGAGAATGACTAATTATAGGCATAGAGTGTGGGACCTCATTGAAGGGTTTGATGCCTTCAACATTCAATTGATACCAAGACGGAAGAATCGAACAGCTGATTCTCTGGCCCAGGCAGCAAGCACTCTGCAACCTCTATCCATGTCAGGATTAAAGAAATTCACTGTTGAATTGACCCCTGTGCCATCAATACCAGATAATGTTACTAACTTCTAGGTATTTGAAGATGACAAGCATATTCTAGATTTTATCACGAATACGAACGTTTTTGCTTCTCAGATCATTGATGAAATAGAACCTCAGGAAGCAGAACTAGATTTGGAGGGTGTACTGAATCTGAAGTCTAATACTATTCCCGGGGGAATGGTGCAGTTGGAACGAATTTTTGATATGGACAAGATTAGAGACCAGGAACAAGAGTCGAAGAAATAATTGATCAGTGGACAGTGTGACACTCACAATTTGGGAACTGAGGACAATACCAAGAACATTTTTATTGGTAAGGTATGCACTCCGGAAGAAAGAAGAGGGATAATTGAAGCCTTACACAGTTTTCCAGATATAATAGCCTAGGGATATGAAGACTTGAAGACTTATGATACATCCATCATAACTCATACCATACCTCTGAAGCCAGGTGCCAAGCCTTTCAAACAGAGACAGAGACCTATCAGCGCACTGTTGGAACCACTCATACAGAAAGAAGTTCAGAAACTGTTGTCTGCCAGAATCATATTTCCTGTTAGGCATTCAACATGGGTGGCGAACTTGGTTCTAGTAAGGAAAAAGAATGGAGAAATTAGGCTCTGTGTCAATTTCAAAAATCTAAACAGATCATCAGAAAAGGATAACTATCCAGTTCCCTCTTTGGATGAAGTGCTTCAGGTGGTTAATAGATCCCAGATGATGTTCTTTCTGGATGGTTATTTAGGGTACAATCAAGTGATGGTCCAGTATGAGGACAGACACAAGACTGCTTTTACAACCAAGTGGGGTACCTTCGCCTACAGGAGGATGCCCTTTGGACTCATTAATGCAGGAGCCACGTTCCAACGAGCTATGGATATTGCCTTCAAAGACATCATAGGAAAATGCATCATCATTTATATGGATGACTTAACTATTTTTTCAAAGAACAGAGGGGATCACATCTCAGATTTATGCAAAGTGTTCCAGAAGTGCAGAGAATTTGGCATATCCTTGAATCCTAAGAAGTGTATTTTTGGAGTAACAGAAGGAAAGCTGTTAGGACATGTCATATCAGAAAAGGGAATTGCTATAGATCCAGAGTGGGTGGAGGCCATATTGAAGATTCAGCCCCCTGCTAGCAAAAAGGAGATGAAGTCCTTCTTTGGTAAGATTAACTTCATCAGAAAATTTATCACTGGATTTGCTGAAATTGTTAAACCGTTAAATGCAATGTTGAAACAAGATGCTAAGATAGAATGGACTACAGAAGCAAAGGAAGCCTTTGCAAAAATCAAAAGAGCCATTGTTGATGCTCCAGTGTTGATAAGTCCCAACTACAGCAAGCCCTTTTATATCTATTCGTTTGCTTTAGACCATTCATGTGCTGGAATGCTGACGTAAAAGTCTGATGAGGGGAATGAGCATCCCATTGCTTTTATGAGTGCACCATTAAAGGATGCTGAATTGAAATATCCAAGTGTGGAAAAGCAAGCATATGCCCTGGTCAGAGTAGTAAAGAAATTCAGGCATTATATCCTTAGAAATAAGGTGTATGCAATTATTCCTGATTCTGCAATTAAGTTACTTTTGATGCAGAATGAGTTAGGGGAGCGTAGAGCTAAATGGGTGACCATGCGTCAAGAATATGACATTGAGATCCAGCCTATGAGGCTGGTAAGAGGACAAGGACTCACCCAAACTATGGCTGAAATAGGCCCTGAATTGTCTGTTCAGAACTATAATGTTGAAGAGGTTTCCCCAGATGGTTGGTATGATGACCTAGTCTATTATCTGCTGAATCAACGAGCTCCAGGTCATCTTAATGCAGTTCAGAGGAGAGCTTTGCGATTGAAAAGTGATGGTTTCATGTTGAAAGGGGTTGTTCTGTATAAGAAGAATCATGAAGGCATTTATTTGAGATGTCTTGGGAAGCAGGAAGCTGAAAGAGTAATGAACGAGTTCCATGAGAAATATGGTACTGGTCATGGTTCTGCAATTGCTACTGCAAATCAGATTTTGAGAGCAGGGTATTACCGGCCTACACTGTTCAAAGATGTTCATCAACATGTATGAACCTGTCACACTTGCTAGACTACAGCAACAAGAGAAAGGTGTGCAGCACTTCCTCTCCAATCGGTCAGAGGTAAGACCTTTTTCTCAGTGGGGTATGGATTTCATAGGCCCCATCAATCCGCCATCCTCTTCAGGACACAGGTACATTCTCACTATCACTAATTACTTTACAAGGTGGACCGAGGCTTTTGCTTGTAGGCAATGTACATCCGAGGTAGTGATTGATTTCTTAGAGTCTGCTATTCTTAATCGGTTTGGATGCCCAATTGCAGTTGTTTGTGATAATGGCCCTGCCTTTGCATCTTTGAAATTCTCAAATTGGGCCTTTGATCATAGCATTATTGTGAAGTTTGCATCTAATTATTACCCCCAGGGAAATGGCTTAGCAGAGTCCTCTAATAAGAACCTATTGACTGTCATCTGTAAGTTGTTAGAGAGGAACCCAAAAGACTGGCACACCCAGCTCCAGTTTGCCCTTTGGGTAGATCGTACCAGACTTAAGTCATCTATTGGAACATCTCCTTATCACTTAGTATATGGTCTGGAGCCAGTATTCCCTATCCAACTCAAGATCCCAACTTTGTAATTTATAAATCAGTTTTATGATGAAGGGGACAGAAGGGAGGCTAGGTTAACAAAACTGTTGCACCTTGAAGAGAAACGCGACAATGCCCTTGAGAAGTTTGCCAAACATCAGGGGTAGTTAAGAGATGGTTTGATAGGAGAGCTAAAGTCAAAGCCTTCAGGATTTCTGACCTTGTCCTATACTGGGATAAACCTCATGATCAGAAAGGAAACCATGGGAAATTTGACAAGTTATGGCTTGGCCCATATCAGATTGCTGAAATACTTGGAGATAATGTCTTCCGTCTGAAGACTTTCATGGGAGAGGATATCCCACTGCCTATCAATGGGCAGTATTTGAAACATTATTTCCAGTCTTGAGCTGTTCGCAGCTCTCTGCTTTGTAAATATTTAGTTTAGGTTGTTTTCTATTGTTTTGTTTGGTTAGAGTAGGTTTCCTTTTTGGTTTGCTTGTTTTGCTTTGGTTAGGCTAGGTTTGCTTTGGTTTGTGTTGCTCTTGCTCTTGGTCCTTTCTCTTTTGGGGATCTTTGGGTGCATCTGTATGACAATGGTGACAAAGTAGGTTTGATGTTCTTGGTATTTCCCTTACAAACTCTAATCATCCTTTCAGGACATTATGGTACGAACTCTTTATCTTATCTCACTTTTCCTTATGCTGAGGCGAAGAGTTTTCTAGTCAATTTGAATGGGAATATATTGGGGTCTCATACTTTTTATTATTAATATACCTGAAGTTACTAAAGTTCCTTATGAGGTTTGAACAGGTGAAAAATCATTTTTCTGCTCTAGTGCCACTGTGATTCTCAGCCCTGAGTGTGGACTTCATTGTCCACAGGTTGAATGAAATAAGTGAAAAGGGAAAGATATATAAAAAAAAAAGGGGACTACATTGAAAATCAAAAAGTTTGAATTCAACTAATCAGGAGAATCTGAATATCTCTACCAGGGCTATAGACGCCTGGCTGGCAGTAGAACTATGTTCAGGAGGATCATAGCGATAACCTCGTTGGGGCTATGGACGCCTGACTGGCAGGGAGGCTCTATCCAGGTTACTTTTAGAGTATGAATCTTTACATAGCTTGTTCATACTAAGTTTGGTTCCTGGTGCAACTAAGGGCAGGTAATGAATGCATATGCGCACACTTAGACCCTCTTATAGGAATGTTTGAATGGCTGAGAGTTTCTTTGTTTTAACCTAGGGTGGTGGCTAGATCTTCGAGTTGAAACCATGGGTTCTGGGTTCTTGATTCCAGTTTTTCATCGAAATGCTCAGGAGCATTTCCCCAGCAGAGTCGCCATTTGTTGTGCAGTTTTTGCACACACGCCCCACTTGGAGTAGGGACCCTCTTTTCAGATGTCTTTTGACCTTTTGGTTTTATTGGATTTATCATTTTAGGGTCTTGACATATTGGTCTTGCTGGCTTTGACCTTGCCTTGAGGTTTGAATTGAGTGAAATTGAGTTTTAAGCCAAATCTGGGTTTTCACCTGGATCCAGGATTTTCTAGCTCCGACGGATTTTCCTGGGCCCTGGCTCTTTGTCCGTTCCTGGTCGGATTCTCCGAATCCGGGTTTCTGGCCAACTTCGGGATTTTTCGGTCCTAGTGGATTTTCCTAGACTCTGCCAAAATCCCGGTCTTCGTCCTTTCCCCGGTTTCTGCATTTCCGCGAAATCTAGATTTCCGCGCATCTTGGGATTTTCTGGAATTCCGTTTTGGGCTCGGGTTTTCAGATTTGTCAGAAATGTCTTGTCGCGCTTTAATGACCGAGGTACCTTTGCTCAGGCGGGTATATGGGCAGATTTAGGGCATTTTAAGCATCATTCTAATTTCATTGCTCACTGGTTTCTGCTCTGGCGATTAGAAATTCTCATTTGTGCTTAGAGGATTGATTTGGATTGCTTGTGTGAATTGATTGGAGCACTGCTGGTTAAAGTTTTCATTGCTAAGGGCGCGTTTGGTTTCTTCCTCGAGCTCGAATTTCATCTGCATTGATCCATGGTAGGTCATCATTGGCCCTCCTTTTATTTTTCCTGGTGATTGAGTGTTTCTGCATTGGGTGATGATAATTTTGGGTCAGCCCTTGCTTGATTTTGATTCCGTATTTATAGAGTTGGGGTTGGATTCGTTTCTTCAAGAATTTCTATTTCCGTGCCCTAGGATCTTGCATTTATCCACTAGATAACGGGTGCATCCTTTAGACGGGGTTCTGGGTTAGATTATTTGCCTTCTTAGTGCGAAATTAGCCATATTGTGCGAGGTTAGGGTTTTCCTCGGTGTTCAGCCCAGAACTGAGAATTCGTTGTGATTGAGCGATCTTGTCCTGGTATCACGCTGACCCCCCCATCCTGTGAAGATTCAGGTGCTTTAGGTAAATCTTTAGCTGATATTTTAAACCTTAAAGTTTCCCCTGGTTTTAATGGCGGAGGTCTGGTTATTCAAATTAGGGCATCGTTGTTTTGGCATAGGGATTCATCCTTTGAGAGCTTTTGAGAAGTTGAAATCCTTTGCGTCCTGAGTCTTGTTGATTACTGTCGGTTTTGAGACCATTAGAACTCAGGTAGAGGAGATCCCGTGATCATCTAGATTTTGGTTCGCGTTTTGTTGTTTATCTGGTTTCTAAGGTCCTCGCGGAATTCCACCGCTTTCAGATTTTCCCAGTTTGGGCTTATTCCATGGGCTGGGGTAATTACCGGAACATTTCAAGCTGTCCGCAAAAATCTGTTCCATCCGGATTTTTCTGGATCATACTGCCTAGCTTTGTCCTTTTTGATGTTTCGATGATAGGACTAATGGAATGATTGTTAAATGCTTATTTCTTGTTGCCAGTGAGTGAATTCCATGATTATCTTTTGATCTTTCATCC
The DNA here is from genome assembly GCA_007258455.2 of Sequoia sempervirens. Taxonomy (NCBI): domain Eukaryota; kingdom Viridiplantae; phylum Streptophyta; class Pinopsida; order Cupressales; family Cupressaceae; genus Sequoia; species Sequoia sempervirens. Next base: position 112,037 of record VDFB02359820.1, read on the forward strand.
ATACTAACGATCCATTTGACTAATGATGCTTTGGTGGCAGGAATCCGTCTGGGTCGGATTTCTCCAAAATTCTGCCCCGACTGGATTTTTCCGGATTGCGATATTTTCCTGGACTGCTTTGTTTTTCTGGATCTTCAAAGGATTGGCAGTTGTGATGAATTTTAATGGTTTTATATGATCTTATGCTAACATTTGGTCAGATTATGCCTAATGATTGAGTACTAATGATGTCTTGTGTGGGTGCAGGCCGAACCAAGCAAGGCTGCTACCGAAAAATCTAAGGGTGGCTCGGAGGGGTCATCCATCTCTGAGGCAGAACGGTTACGATTAGATATGAAGAGTCAGCTTCCCGAGAGCAAGGTATCTTCTATGTGGGCCAAAGTATCTGATACCAATGTGGGAGCCTGGAGGTATGAAGAATTTAAGCAAAGGACAACGGAGAAGGACCTGTCAGCCCTGAGGCAAGGAATGATGAAATCCGGACTAGTACATGTGGTAGGCTTTCCTTCGGTAATTCAATGCTATGAGTTGATTCTTGAGTGTGCCAGGTAGTATGATTTTGATACACAAAGGGTGGTTAGTACCGAGGGAAGAGTTCTAGCGAATTTCAGCCCTGTTTCCATTGCACAAGCTTTCAGCATGCCTGATCTACCTTCAGTGTGTGCTCTGAGTATAGACACTGCCAGAACATATTATGAGAATGAACCCATCAAGGCTCAACAAATGATCAACTCATGGTTAGAGAAGCCAAAGTCCCACCATTCTAAGTTGCCCAAGCAGTTGCACAGGGTTAAGTTTAGGTCAGATGTATATGATGCTATCACCCTTTTGAGCAGGGTGGCAGGATTGAAAAGTGCAAGAGTGTTGGAGGGTTGGATGGTCCATGTGATCACCAAAATTGGACAAGGGACCAATTATCACTGGGTAGGGCTTATTAGTGCAAAAATTGACAAGCAATTAAGGAGTGTCCTAGAGACCAAGAAATTTACTATGTCTTCTTATATCATGTATGTGTTAGCCATATCCTACCCATACAAGGGTCTGAACCCACGAGGGACGCTTGGACAGAATATTATCTACGAGGTCTATCCAGAATTGCATATGGGGCATAAAGATTACAGAAGGGCTAACGATGCATTCACAATGCATATCACCCGGATGCTACATAATGTTGAACACATGAGGCTGTCGGATGGGGCCAAAGGATTGATAAAGAACTATGGAGCTTGGTTCATCCAATTCCCCACCTTCACCTACCTCAGAATTGATGGATGCCCGGTCGCTCCATACAGGTTGCCTCGGTATCCCACTAATCACCTTGTTTTGTTGGAGGTTGTGAGGCAAATTTGTGAATTTGATGTTGTGGTAATGAGAGAGAAACACAAGACAGGCTTTGGTGGAGAGCTCGGGAGGGGAGAAAGCTAAAGTCTACACAAGGAGATCCAGGACTCCATCTCCAAAGGAAACTGTGCCTAAGACACATCCTCTGCCAAAATCACCAACAATAGAGCCATCTAAAGCTGTTTCTCCTCCACCGAGCGCACATGAAGAGGAAATTCTGGAGGAACATGAAACTAGCAGAGGGGCAGAGCTCTTTGAGGAAGGGACACTCTTTGGTGAGGCAGCGGAGCTCGAGGCAGAGGAGATTGAGAAGCATCCTTCCCCTTTGGTGATGTATGAGGATTCCCCGGAGAATGGCAGGGGTGACAGATTCCCTGAGCAGAAGGAAGATACTCCTGTTAAAACCCCATCACCAGTGCAACCAGAGGCGGAGCTTGATGAAGGCGATCAAGGTGAGCAGATTCCTAGGAAGGAGGATGATAAAGTAGCTGTAGAGGAAGAAGAGAAAGTGACAGAACAATCAGAAGGAATCAGAACTGAAGAAATCCGGGTAGACCCTGCATCCCCAGACTGGTTAGAAAAAGAACTTGCAAGGAAAAAACAAGTGATTGTTGAGGATACTCCCTTGGACTGGGATGAAATGCTGTCGAAGATCGGTAAAGGAAAGAAAAAGAAGATAGCTAGGGTAATCTCAAGGGTGGAAAGAGATGAAACAAACAACAGGGTTATCCATATTGCCACCCCTACTGTAGAAAAAACAAGAGAGGAAGTCACTGGTCAGGACTACCATGTTCAGACTATCAACCTCGGGCCGGCCTCCATGGAGCAAGATATAGAGGAGTATGAAGGGTCCAGTGCTGTAATCATTGGCAGATTGAGGAAAGAGACCCGAACCAAGCATGAACTGAAGAAAGAAAATGAGAGACTAAGAAGATGCTTGGAGGAGGTGATGAAACCCTTGCAGTCCCTCCATCCTTCTTCATCCGCCGCTCCTGGGTTTCTGCCCAAGGAAACCATCTTCGGAATTGAGAAATTGAAAGCCTCAGCTCAAGCTGCCATAGATTGGCTAATGAGTGTGCAAACGAAAGGAGATGATACCATCAGGGACATTCTTTCAGTTGGAAAGGATGCAGTCAGGGCTAGAGAATTATTAGAGCATGTACTGTCCCAGGATAAAGAGGACATGGATCTCCTACTGCAGAAATCAAGGGTTATCTTGGGGCATGGAAAAGAACAACTAGCTAAGGATGGCATCCTTCCTTCTTCTAGATTGGATGAACCTTGGGAATGGTTCGAAGCTCTGCAGATTAGGCAGAAGGTCATAAGGAAGATCCAGAAGCGAAAGAAATCAATTGATGGGGATCTCACTGCAGTATATGATGGATGTATTGCCTTCTTTGAGGTGATGACTGGAAGGAGGAAGATAGCTCCCAAATATCTGAGCTTGGAGCAATTGAAGGAGTGGTGGCATGAAGTTTATGCCCCAGATTCTGAAGGAGTTATAATGGGCCACCAGTTGGATGATGCAGCCACCTACTTGGCGGTAATGGATAGATATCTGTCCAGTAAGGAAGATTGGAGTAAAACTATTGAACAGTCCAAGGAATAAATTGACTCTATTAAATTTTGGCTCAAGGTTTTGCCTTTGCCACCTGTCACCGAGTTGGATGGAATATTTTTGAGGGTCCAAGGGTCATTGGTTTAGAAAAAGGGTAAGGGAAGTGGTAGTTAATGCTCATTTCAAGATTTGTGCTTCCCTATTATCATAGGGCATGCATTGGACCGGACTTCATTGGGGACTGTGTCAAGGCTGACCTTGATGGTGGAGGGCATTTAATGTGTGCCTTTGTTTGATTTCCTTCCTGAGCCGACCTGTTTTGGCGGTTTTTATTATTTTGTAAAAATGTTTGGCTGGGCTGACATATCTTGGGATTTGCTATAATAGGCATTCTTGCCTCATTGTAAAGGGTTAGACATTAGCTAGAAGACATTAGAAATAAAAGAGCAAAAGCTAGAGTATTTTTGTAATAGGAGTAGTATTCAATTTCTTGAAGTAAATACTATATCAAAACAGTGGAATTGTTGCAGCATTTTGGGTGATTAATACAACTGAAGAAATTGTGGTTTTCCTGGTGCAATCTTTTGTGTTATTCCATCTTGCATGGTTCTTGTTGTTTTATCTTTTAAATTGCTTGAAGATTTAGGGTTTAATATTCAAAAATAGATTAGTTTCAGTTTGGTGAATGGTGTTTATGATTTCATATTTGGAATGTTTGTAGCAATCTCTGGTCTATACTCCCAGTAACTATCTGATTGTAGTAGGCTGGTGAAGTCAACCTAGACCGAATATTTATCTGTGCTTAAGTTCGATTGTAGATGCATATCTATGGTTTGAAAATCTGTATACCTTAGAAGATTGCACTGTTCTTGTGGTATTGCATTGTGGGTTAAGCAAGAATTGGTTATTTGAGATTGGTCCATTCCAGATATCTGTCATTTGCATTGTTCATTCTAGGAATAGTTTAGATCTTATTCAATCCTTGCACCCTTGTCTTTTGCTATTTCTTTATTATCCAGTTAGATTTAGGATTTAAGATCATCATATTGCAAGATCTGATAAGTGGAGAGATACAGTTTGCTTGTAGTAAGGTCTGATTGTGATTACCAGCATTTTCACATATTATCTGAGTTGTTTATGCATTGTTATGACCTAACACCCGAGAGAACTTGGGGTGATTTTCAACAATTTATTGTTGAAGATTATCTTTCAAGAGAGATAGAATATCATTTTCTGTCTGAGTTGTTGCTGTGCAGAAAACACCATCAACACATCCCCTAGTTGTGAATCTTCTATTCTTAGATTGGTCCTCTCTTGGAGACATTAGGCATAATGTTCCCTAATTTAAGACCTTACATGAACTAAGAAAAACTCCTTTGAACATACCTCACACTCTTTTACATTTCAATTATATGGCCACCTTGCATAATACACTTTACTTTCCTGTGGTGCCATCTTGTTTGTTCATGGGTGTCAAGCATACAAAGCTTTACTTGCCTCATGAAGCTCAAATTTCATTGTTGTGTGGCACATTATCAAAGTTATCTTGAGACAAAACTTTTGTATTGTTACCGTATGGGAGCTGAACTTAGGGATGACTTTCCCATAGCCACTTTCTTTTCTATGTGAGCACATACATCCGTGTGTATATATGTCACACTGGGGGCTCATCTAGTGGATATTGGATTCCACTATCCCTTGTGAGCATACATTGGTTTGCATAGTGGACATCGTATTCCACTTGTAAATGTTTGCTTTTGGACCAACAACCTGGATCTAATCCACAATGTGTAGGACAAACAGTCAAAGCCTCATACATCCCTTCTTTTGTTTTTGTTTTTTCATTCTTATGTCTTTAGCAGTGTATGTTTGTCTCTTGATGTTGCTCCCTATAACATTTTCATGTGTGTCCTCTTGTGCCTATGTTGGTTTTCTATAGGATCTTTATCCTAGGGGTTTGGCCATCTCCTTTGATTTTTTGCATCCTATAGCATCTGCATTAGTACACTTGGACCCCTCTTGATGCGATTTTTTCTACTTTAGTGTGAGTTTGAAGCAAGTTCATCCTTTGACTAAAGTGGGGGCTAAATGTAATGAAAAAAAATGTATACCCTTACATTTTCACACTTGTTTAGGCTCTCCCTATTAAATTGAGCATAATGTTTCCTTGATTTGGTATTGTAATGTGTTTAACACATTCACATTAAGTCTTCAGCCCTTGTAAAATAAATGAACTTAATTGTGTCTTATTTAGGGTGTTGTAAAGTATACATTTACACTTTCACACTAATCTAGGGTTTCATTAATAAATTGGGCTTCTTTATGCCTTATTTGACCTTATTTTGCATCCACAAGCCTTAATTAATCCATATTTTTGAGATTAATCCTAACATAAACCAATATCCAATCATAAATCATGTGTTTTTGGATTTTATGGCCCAAGTTTAGTGATCTAGAACTCATACACCACCTTGGGCATATGGGTCCCACCTAAGTTTCAGGGCCCCGATCTTAATTTCACGTTAATCTAAGCATTTCTTAAAAAGTGTGTCCCAAAGCTTAGCCTAATGAGATTCATACACCACTTCTGACATATGAGTGTCATGTGGCTTAAACCTAAACTAAATTCAAATTCTTGGAGAGATTTTATTCTCCTAGATATGGTGTCGGCTTGTAATGTTGTAAGTTTGAGGATTTTTGCATAAATGAGTATAAATACAAGGTTATTTCACTCATTTTCACCTAAGACTTTCATGAGATAACTCCTAATAGAAAATTGGGGATTACAAGGGCATTCAAGAGTTTACAAGAGCATTAAAGAGCTGAATATCAAGTGTTCTAGAGCATTATTCAAGTATCAAGCATTATGTCAAAGTCATCATGCATTATGTTTGTTTTTGAGATAACATTTGTGATATATGGTTTCATGATTCAAGATCTGCATTCATGCTAGCCATTTCATACATGTTTGCAACATCTTGTTCAAGGGTTTGGTGAGTTACAAAATACCATTTTGTTCATTAATCATTCCTCCTTATTTCATTTCATTTCAAGATTTGATTACATAAACGTGGTTTGACCAAGGAAAACACCTTTCTACTAACAAAAAAACATTTTTACCTCTATTTAGTTTGTGATTTGCAAATCTAGGTTTAGGACACATTGAAGAGAAAGATTAGAAAGAAGTAGTCAAGGTTGCAAATTTTTCCAAGTTATCACCTTGTTCAGAAGATCACTAAAAGGCATCTATAGAGCATAATTCAACAATTCATATAAAAAAATCAAGTTGAAAAGATACAATAGAGGTTGAAGAGTAGATTCAGACTTTGACTTTCCAAAAAATCTGAGCAAGATTGATACACCACTTCTAGTATATGAGTCCCAGTATAGGGCTTTTTCAAGTTTTCAGGTGTTTCAAACTTGTCTCTACCAAATTTTTGTTCCTACCTAGAAACCCTAATCTAGGACTAAATCACCTAGCCTGGTGTATGAATCCCAGTGTGTATTAAATTCAATATTTCTAGCATTTCATTTCTTCATTCAAGTAGCTATAGGTTTCTAGGTGCACCTCTCTAATTTCTCTATTTTCTTTTCTACTTTGCATTCATTTCTAGGTCATTTATTTGAGTCTTGCATATCATTAAGTTCCATAATCAGATCTTGCATATTACTTGTATTTTCAAGCCCTAGCTTGGTGGTGAACCATGTTTTAGTCTTTAATCATACCCTAGGATACCCTATTGCAAGATCTCTTCCTCCCTTTCCACATTCAGATTGACATCTCTATGGTTTCCTTGAGTGAAACTTGAGGGAAATATGTCTAGGTCCTAGACCCTAGCTTGCCCTATCCTCCACGAGGATAGGGTAGCCTATTTCCATCATTTCACTTTGGCATTAACATTGGCCAATTGGATTTGATTAGAGTTGTTGAGGTCTTGAACTTGGTGCTTAAGACACATACATTCATACTAAAAAACTATTATTTTATAATCATGAAAAGTTGTAATCAAGTGTGTAAAATATGGATACTTTATCAATAATATCTTATCTCAAATACTAGGTTGCAAGTTTCCTATAAACACTCATTAAATTTTAGCATAAGACTATAAAATATATGTGAGTAAAGTGATGTGTATCATCCTTGTCTATAATACATTAAGTCTATTAATGTTACTTGAGGACCAATGCTTTCTTAATTTTTTTGGAGAAATGCACTAACAAATTGTTTGAGATAACTTATTGAGTTGTCTGTAAATAAGAAAATATATTCCAAGGCCATATATTTCAATGTTCTAGGAAAGAGTTTTTCTAAGATTACATCCTCAAAATTGAAACCACTACATAATGTGGTAAGGGCTAACACATGGTTGTTAGGATCTCCCTTACCATTGTACTTTTCAAATCGGGGTATTTCAATATTTTGAGGGATTGGTGTCTTGAGGATAGTGTAGACACCTAAAATTTTCCTAGCCTACAAACTAGCATATATCATTGTATTTCATAGATCAATTGCATCCAAAACCTTAAAATTCTTCTATTAATTGAATAATACATCATTATTTAATTAATTCACTTTTCCATCGATTTCAACCAATTAAATAAATTTCATTTATTTAATAAAGTCCTAATCTAATATTATTCCTCCTGATTAATTAAATGACCCCAATTATTAAATTATGTTGCTCATTCACTTTATTCCCCTAAGTTGATTAAATTATTAAATCACAATAATTTAATTAACTTACTTTCCCTCCAAAATTTGAATAATTTGAATAAACTATTCAAATCATCATTAATCAAATCAAACTAATGAAAGGGTATGTGTAGGATCATGATGGGCCAAAAAGTGGTGATATGGTGGGTATTTGTAGGGTATGTGGGTGACAACTTTTTTTTTTACCCAAAATTGATGAAATGAAAAGGGTTTTTAAAGGAGATTTTCATCTTTCCACCAATATAAATTATGCTTTACTTTGAATTTAATAAATAATTATTATTCATTTTCTATTTAAATTATGACTAAAGTCCTGATTGATAGGTGATTGAAAACACATCTATAGCTTTCAAACAAGATATCACATTTTTGAATCCAAAACATGAATCACATTCTATGCTTCACATAATATAGGATTAAAAAAATAAAATTGAATTTCATGAAGTTTTGACCAAGTTAAGGTGGTCGACATACAAGTTTTTATATTTTTTAAAAGGTGTAATAAAAAATTCATAATTAATTATTTACATGGAAAAAAATTACAAAAAAATATGCATCACATCCATGAGTCCTCTACTTATGTCTAAAATATTATAAAAAAATATTATCATTTTATTGTGGTTAGGGTGGTCAGAAGACACCTACTTCTTATCTTTCCTTTGAAATTTAAGTACTACTACATTGAAATTTTAAATTTTCACCAAATAGATTTTAAAAAAATAAAATAAACCTAGTAGTTTAGAAACTACATTCAATTTTCTACATATTCTATTCTTACATATTTTTGAAATAATATAGATAAATTATTCAAATTTTTATGTCAAGTTGCCCAACTTTGATTTTTCTGAATTTTATGCCACTTAAGGGCCTATTTTTTCCATGATGATCCTGCACATACCCGAAACTTTGTTTGCAAATGTCAAACTTGATTTGCATATTCAACTCTAAAATGAATGAATGAATTAAATCAATTAATTAATCATACTTAACCACTTTTTCTGATTGAGAAAATTATGATCCTCTAATTTATGAATCTATTCCTAAATAATCAATCTATATTCTTGACTGGTCAATCTATCTCCCAATCCCACAAATTATTCAATCTATTTCTTCAATCGCACTAATCATGTAATCTATTTTTCATAGATTATTCATGTTTATTTCCTCTCAACATCTTTCAACCGTCGATCAAGATATTCTACTATGGGATCTTGATCATCCATTTTAAATCAAAATTTATATATAACAAATGTATTTCCCCACAAAAAAGGATAAGAGAATCAACATCATTTGCACAACAAAGTTTTGTCGAGATCTAAATCGCCATTAAAAACACTTCAACATATTTATTCAATCAACATATGCATAGCATCAAAGCTTCTCATATGCAAAAATGGAGGCTTCATAGCGATATGAACAACCCAACATCGTGTGAATACACTCTGACATGGGATGGTAACACTATTATTTTTATGAATTCATGTATTCTTTCATCTTTTGATTTCATTTCTTGAATTTAGTAATAATTTAGTTTCATTTCGTGAGTGAAGGAATAGAACTAGATTAGTGTTTTTGATTTAGATTAGCTTTTATTTCATTACATTATCTCATTTACACTCTATGATTTTTCCCCTCACACTTTTTGTCATGCCCATTGGGACCCTAGTCCCCAACACTAATGATTTTGTAAGCTAATTTTGAAGTCACAGGGCTTGGAGGAGCTCTAGAAAAATCTTCATGCACAAGTTCTAGAAAACTATTGCACTTGACCTTGAAACTAGCGCACTTGACCCTAATTTTTGTGCCTTTGAAATTTTATAGTGCATTTTTCTTCTAACAAAGGGCACACTTGAATTTTTCTAGCACTTTTGCTCTTTGACAGAGGGCACTTTTGTTGATTTTTCTGTGCTTTTTCTTTGTCAAACCTATGTCTAAGATCTACAAGATGAATTTTGGTTTTTTATGCTAACAGATGCCTAATTTGAATGTGTGACAACTATTAACGTTTATGTATGCAGGATTGAGAAACCACTAATAATTTTTTTGTAGGGAAGATGAACGATCAAAGAAATGAAAATTTTCATAGCTTCTTTCTTAAACCTAGGAATTTTCATTTGGTGCTTTAAAAGGAACTCACAAACAACAACACATTTTCAATTTAATTTCCCTAAAATGAATCATTTTCAAAGCTTTCTTAAGTTAGAAGAATTTTCATTCAGTGCTTAAAAATACCAACACAAAAAAAAAAAATTCAATTTAAGTGCTCTAAAATGAACTCTTTCCAAGCTTTCATAGTTAGAGAATTTTCACTTGGTGCATAAAAAGAAGAACACAAAAAAAAAATTGAATTGGTGCTCTAAAAAGGTTTTTAAGCTTTCTAATTAAACACTTGGAATGTTTGATTTTTTGTTTGAATTACCAAAATGATTTGATTTTGTTGATGCACGCTCAAATTTATTTTGTTGACCAAACAATACCAAGATCTAGGAACACTCAATTTTGGGGCTTAAAAATGAACAAATATTTCTTTTATTTTGCACCCTTGCTATAGTATTGACTAATATCCAGAACACTTCCGTTAGATTCTTTTAAAAAGAACCATTAATATCTTATTCACACTTTTTATGGATAGCACCGCTCAAGGTGCTTAAAAATAATCAAATTGATATTAATTATATTTCATGCATTTCATGTTTGGAAAGTTAGTTTTTTTTCTTCTCCCCTCACACCTTTTAGCGATCTTGGGTGAGCAAAATCATTTTTTAGCTTCACATTGTTATTTTCAAAAGCATACCTTTAGAGGGCTTCCCTATTGAGACACATCCCACATTGGAGAACTCATAGGCAACCCAAGTAGTACTCTCATTTTGGACTGCTATATAAATTATTGTGGGTGTGATGAAAGTTCTCACTCGTCAAGTGATGTTGTTCTATACCAACATCAGTCTCCCCCAGCATTTGTGTGATATGTAAAACCCCAAAAGGGATGGGAGGCCTCTTAGTTAAGAAAAATGCCACATGTATAGACATCTAAAACTAATAATTTCCAAAAACATTACTAAGAGCCAAATATTTGTAGAAGCTACCCTTTTATCCAAAAACCATCTTTGAAAGTGGTGCATCAGAATTTACTTCTGAGAAGTTACTTGCCATTTTTGACTTCAGGCTCACACCATAAGTTGCATGTAAAATCATCCCTTTAGGGAATGTGGCAAGCCTACCTAAAAGGATGGTTTCTATCTCTAGGTTTGTAATGTTTGTTTATGTAAAACTTGCAAAAAACATTCCAAAAAAAATTTGACATTGAAAAAATTATACTTGAGCTAAACATAACATATCAAAACAAACACTAAACATGATGGTTGAATCACAAACCCTTTGACTTAGTGTATACTTTTAAGAGAATCCCTATATTTTCTCTCCTTAAGGATCTCCTTAAAGGTTTTTACCATTCAGGCTTTTATTTCAAGCTACATTGGCTCAAAGTAAACATTGGAAACTATTGCTTGGGTATTGTGAGTTCATAACTTAAATCCATAAATATATAGGTCACACAAGTACATGATTTTTGAGTCAGTCAAAGTTGTTGTATCACTTGCCACATCTGGAAATAGATCAAAATATCCAAAAATATCAAGAAAAACATCAACGTTGTTGCCAAAATACTAAAACTAGAAAAAGAATTACATAGAGGCCACTTCTGCTACTATTTCTAGCACACCTAATCAAAAATTGGTCGCACTTTCCAAAAATTCCCTCTTTTGCTCTCTGTACCAAAAAATTGAATGATGAAAATCGGTTGCATTTGATAGAATCAGCGCACTTGATGAAAAACCAATGCACTTGCTCCTATTCAGCTCACACTTGCTTCTCAAAAAATAGCGCACTTGCAAAATATATGCTCGCAATTTATAAAGAAAACTTAGTTTTGATTGAGTAATCACCACATTTGACAGAAACATACAGAGGCTACACTTGACATTTCAGCTCACACTTGCTTCTCAGAACCTAGTGCACTTGATAAATTTTAGGCTGTTGTTGATGAATATGGCCACTTTTTCTCATAGTATGTCACTTTTTCTCAAAACTCATTACTTCAGTGCTATCCTGCTAACAAATAGAAAAAAAATGAATCAAAGCTACTTACAGGATCCTTGTTAGAACAAAAAAATCAAAAATCCTGATAAGTCATAAAGTCCTTCATCCACTCTCCACATTCCATCCTGCTTTTGTAAATCAGAATTAAAATAAACAAACCTAGATTATTCCCTCACTCGCACTTCTAAGATATCAACAGTTACTTGTAACTCAAGGCTAGTTCAAGTAAGCTTTTCTGCAACATATCCTCTAGAAGAAGAAGTAAGATATCAATCGAGGCCTCTCAACATTTTGAGTTTTGAGAATAGTGTCACTTCAAAATAACACTTAAACCTTAGGGTCTTGAGCTTCATAAAAAACCATATAAAAAAATCCACACCTTCACCATATGACCATTTGGCAACCAGTAGCTCCAATCCAACAACTAAACCTTATAGCAGCAATCCTCCAACCAAGTATCACACATGTTGAAGGTGAACAAAACTAATATCATTAGTAGTTTAAAGACCTTCATATTTGAGAAGAATGAGACACCAAACTAGTGGAGAAACACAACAAACATCTTGAATAAAGAGGAAGAGAAAGCAGACCTAGTAGGTGGAAGACTCGTGTTACCACTTCCTACATGGAAATAGGTACCCATCCTTCATGATCTTTGGCAAGAGAAAAATCCTTAAGCGGAAATCCATGCTCCAACTTTCAAAGAACCATTCTACTCTAAATTTTTCCAAAGGGTACATCTTGAGAAGATATCACACCCATCAAAATCAACTAGACCATTTCTATTTACACTTTTCAATGGGCCAACCACCATTAGATATTCAATAAAAAATCCAAAAACAAAAGCAATTTGATTTTCCTTAAAATAGAAAATCCAAAAACATAAGCATTTATTTTCCATAGTTAGGAGTCACAAAAACGTTCATAAAATCTTGGCAATTTTTTTATGACAACTAAGAGATCACAGCATAGAAAGAACATGGATGAAAAAAGAGAAATATCAGCGCACCACCAACAAACACCACAAACGACGAAGCTGACCCAAGGGTCTATAAACCAAATGACCATGAAAGACCTCAAAAGAGACCCACGTATAGAGACACATTTAGTGAGGAAGAGATAAATCACAAATGATAATAATTGATAGAACAATCCTACCATGACCTAGAAAGAGTAGTCATAGACGAGGTAGATACTGAGGAGGAAATAAATGATGAGGAACTATTTGAACATTGCAACAACCCAAAGGTACTAAAAATAATGGAAAAATTGTTAAGAAAGGACCCAAATTCATACTTCTTTAAGTTAGACTAGAGTGGTGCTAAAATACCAATAGATTTTAACCTGGAGGATCTCAAAGATCCTAATATTATTCCCTTAGGAGATAACTCAATTGTGAGACAGATATTTGAACCCATGGAGATTCCAAACATGCCACCCATATTCTCATAAAACAATGGTCAACCCATGGAAAACCCATTGTATAGAAAACCAATTCAGATTGAACAAGTGGTAGTGGCACAATAGTATCAAGGAGGCCCATCCTAGTATATACCACAAAGAGACAATCCACCCCCAGGACAATATGTACCTAAAAATAGTTTGAATGTCGACCCTTTCCAAAACACGCAGTACCATCAGCAAGGTGGACCACATGGTCCCCTTCCAAATCATTACCATCAACAAGGTCGACCATAGGGTCCCCTTCCCAATCAACAACACCATCAACAAGGTGGACCATTGGGTCCCATTCCAAATCAATACCATCAACAAGGTGGACCACAAGGTCCCCTTCCATATCAGCCCCAACAACAAGGTGTGCCATAGGGTACCCTTCTAAGTTCATCCCATCAATAAGGTAACTTGCCAACGCACCATTAGGGAAACCTTCAGTATAGTCCATCCCAACAACAAGGTATGAAATAGGGCACCCTTTCCCAATCATCCCATCAACAAGGTAACTGACCAATGTACCATTAGGGAAACCTTTAGTATCTAGTCCATCCCAGCAACAAGCTATGCCATAAGGCACCCTTCTTTATTCATCTCACCAAAAAGGTAACCTGCCAGTCCACCATCAGTGAAACCTTCAAAATAGTTTGTACCAACAACAAGATGTGTGACATTGTACCCTTCCCAATTCCTCCTCATAACAAGGTACCACGCCAATGCATCAACAAGGTAACCTTTAGTATAATTCATTCCAGCAACAAGGAGCTGAGCTAACCCTCCTTAATTACATCCAACAAGGAGCTAACCCTCCTTACATCCAACAAGGATCCAATCTCCCTTGCATCCAACAAGGGGTTAACCCTCCTTCCACCCAACATGGATACCAAATTCTAGTACCTTCATAATACCCGATCTATGACAAAAGAATGGTAGGACAACAAGGCTATTACATGCAAGACTTGCAAATGAAGGTACAAAAAATAAAGATAGAACTACAACTACAAGTAGTGAACAAAAAGATAGAAGACATGTAGGTAGGGAAAACAAAGAAGACCAAAATCCTTCTATAAATATGTCCATTCCCATTCAATCACTCCATCACTACACTACCTTTTCCAAAAAGCTTTGAAATACCTAATTTTGACAAGTATAAAGGAAGAGGAGATCTAGTAGAGAACGCACGAGACTTCTCAATGTCATGTATGGAAGTACAAAACAATGGCTCTTACCTCAAGAGGCTCTTTTCACACATCCTTACAGGTCATGCTATGGAGTGGTTTTCTCATCTGTCATCAAGAATTAAAACCCTCGACGAATATCTGGCAAGTTCATAAGCCACTTCTCATTCAACATAGAGAAAGATGTCACCATCATAGATTTATCCAAAATTAAATAGAGTCAAGGATATTCCTTTACGTCCTACCTACAGTGATGGAGGCACAAAGCTAGTCAATGCAAATGGCCCATTTCGAACAAGGAATTGGTAGATATCTTCTTCTCAAATGTCCTACCCGAGATCAACTACCAACTCACTAAGTTATGTCCTAAAAAATTTGAAGAAACTATTGAAAAAAGGATTAGATATTGAGAAAGCCCTCATAGCAAGGGGAGTCCTTAAATTGAACAACTCAAAAGAAAGTCCCTCTAGTTCAAATGATAAACCATTGATTTGGGAAAATAAAAAGAACATTACAAATTATTGAGTAGTTGACGCTAGAGCACTATGGCATGTGCAAAATATACCTCAAAACAAACCTCAAGTGGAAAAAATGAGCTATGTTCCAAATAACACACAAAACAACCAGCTTACCTATCCCAAGAACAATCAGGTAGTCAACCAACAAATTAATCAAGGAGGGAAATAGAGGAAATACAATCAACCAAGGAGGTAGTTCATGGTACTAAGAGAGTCACTTGAGACAATCATGTGTAAAATAGTGCAACATAACCTCATCAAGGTGAATGATCACCCAAAATATGAGAAGCCTAGCTTCAAAACACCATGGTATAATGAGAAAGACTTGTGTGAATTCCATAAAATAAAAGGACATACAACAAATAATTGCATGAGACTTAAACACCTCAAGTGTCTCACCCAAGACTTGATAGACAAAGGAGAAGTGGATGTTGAACATCATCCCAAAAATAAGGACCTTCAAATATACACAAACCCAATCCCAAACCACACTAAAAGGAATGACAAAGGAAAGGACGAGGATTATCATAATGCTAATTATACCTATGGTGACACAGTTCTAGGAACCCTCTTGCAAGATGATGACAATGGGGAAAATGTAGTGACTATACCAGGTGAAGACAATAACTACAATGTAACTACTCGTTGAGGAAGAGTTACAATACAAGGAGCCCCACCCAAACCAACAACTAAGTCATCAAATGAATACAACATTGTGGAATAGCTAAAGAAGACTCCTTCCCTAATCTCAATCCTAGAGTTGCTAAAATTGTCACCCACACATAGGGAGATATTGGAAAAAGAATTAGAAGCATTAGTCCCTAATTTCCTTGATCCAAATATGTTCCAAGCCATGGTTGGAAAAATCACAACCAAAAATCACTTAGTCTTTTCCAAAAAAGATCTTCCACAAAGCACATTCCACAACTAAGCCCTATACATAGAGGTTGGTGTTCACAAGAACATGGTCAAGTAGATGTTGATAGATAATGGTGTAGGTCTAAATATTTGTACCTTAAAATTCATCAAAAAGTTGGGGTATTATGACGATGTGATAGAAAAAGGAAAGAGTATCACTATAAGGGCCTATGATGACCTTGAAATGAATTCAAAATGAATAGTCAAGCTAGTAGTACATATAGGACCGACCATCACATAAACTACATGTCACATACTTGATCTTGAATTTCAGTATAACTTGCTCCTAGTACACCCTTAGATCCATACATTACAAGAAGTACCATTGACCTTTCACCAATGCCTAAATTTTTGTCACAAAGGAAAAGAGGTGACCTTATATGTTGATCGTGAACCCTTCCACATTTGTGCAAAGTTGGAGGAGAAGTATAATAAAATAAAATGCATAACTAGAAATGATATAGCCTTCCATTCATTCTCATATGTTGACCCTTCCATGCTACCATTGACTTCAACCAAGACCACTTCAAGTGAGCAACTAAAAATAGAAACCAAGGTTCAAGTACTAGACAGGGGCAATGGAAACTATCACTTCAACCAAGCATTTTGCATCAACTTGCTTCCACCAACACCCAATGTCTATGGAGGTTTGAAAGAGATCAAGTATGCTCAGATAGTGAAAATGATAGCCAAACCCATGATCTTCACCAAGTGTGGGGAAATGAAGGAGAAAGAAATATTCAAAGAGGACTTCTCATCCATGATTTACAAAGAGGATAAAAAATAACTATAGAAGCCACAATGCATTCTAATTGATCCTAATAGTAGAGGTTATCAATTAGCTAAATGAATGGGATATTAAGGAATAGGTGGCTTGGGGCTACATAACAAGGGCAATGGGAGCCCATCATAGTGGAATAGAGAAAGAAAAACATGGGACTAGGTTACAAGCCAAATGATGTTACTGCAAAAACTAGACAAACCTCTTTTAAGAAATAAAAAACTTTTTCTAGGTTTAAGGCACTAGATATCTACAATATCATGAATAATGATTTACCCGTCGAATACTTATTCAAAAAATTTAGCATTGATAGGTTTCCTCTATAGTTTATCAAAACTATTTCCAGTGTCTATTATTATTCTGTAATGGATTCTAACAAATAAGAATGGGATTCCCCTTCCTTTATCACTAGATATGGTTCCCCCACTTCTAGTAATGATGAACTAGACAACAAATGTGAAAAAGATACCAGATCCATACTGACCATTTTGGAAACCTTGATAAGCTTTGTAGATAATGATGATAGCCTACCACTTTGCTACCCACAACTGATAGATTGGGACCAACAACATACACCTATTCCAGGTATCAATTCTAGAATAATGAGGCAATTGTGGAGTTGAAGGGATTTCAAATGGACATACCGGTAGGGGATCAAAAAGTATATTTCATCATGGAATTTGTTCACAAGATGCATATTTCAGTGGAGAGATTGAATCTTCTAGTTGCAAAAATGAAAGAGAAAAAATAAAAATAAAAATGTGATCCCCTAGAGAAAACCATAGTGTGGCTCTATCAGATCAAAAAAAGAAAAAAATAAAGGACGCATATGATGGTGAAAACGTATGTGAGACACTCGGAGATGGAGGGTTCAATCTCCCAAGAAAGATCAACACTCTTAGTAGAAGAAGAAGAGTCCATAAATTTTGGCACAACAAAAGACCCAAAGATAACATACCATGCGATATCAGTTGATCCTAAAGAGAAAGAAAAATTCACTGTATTCATAAATGATAGGAAAGTAGACTTTGCATGGACTTATGTAGATATCCTTGGACTAGATCCAACACTAGTTAGATATTCCTGGAGCAAAGCCTATCAAGAAAAAACTCATTAAAATGCATCCTCAAATAGAACTATTGGTAAAGGTAGAGTTAAAGAAGCTACTAGATGTGGGTTTCATTAGACCCATTGATTATCTAGAATGGATATCAAATCTAGTACTAGTGTCAAAGCCTACCGGGGGTATAAGGATCTGTGCAAAGTTTAGAGCCCTAAACAATGCCTGCCTAAAGGATGACTTCTCCCTTCCCAGTATTGACATGATCATGGATCTAATATTAGGGCATGAGATGCTATCCTTAATGGATGGTTTCTCTAGATATAACCAAATAAAAATATTTCCAGATGATCAACACAAAACTGCATTTACTTGTGCTTAGGGTACTTTTTATTGGAATGTAATGCCATTTGGTCTAAAGAATGTTGGAGCAACACATCAAAGGGAAATGATGACCATCTTCCACAATATGCTATAGACAATCATGGAAGACCATATGGATGAAATTATAGAAAAGTTATTCAAAAGGGAAGATCACTTGACCAATCTTACAAAGGTGTTTGATCTAGGCTTGAACTACATAATTTGAGACCCAACCCTAAGAAGTGCATGTTTAGAGTAACATTAGGAAATATGTTAGGGTACATAGTTTCAAGAAGGGGGATTGAAGTGGATCTTGCAAAATTAAAAGCTATACTATAAATGCCTCTACCAAAGACACTAAAACAACTAAGGAGCTTAAAAGGGAAGCTACAATCCATTAGGCGATTTATAGCACAACTGGTAGAAAAATGTCACCCTTTCACTCATCTTCTATACAAGGACATCACCTTAAAGTGGGATGGGAGATGTGACCAAGAATTCCAAAAATTCAAGGAGTACCTAATTACTCCTCCTGTACTCATGTTGCCTATTTTAGAAAAGGAAATGGTACTCTACATTTCTACCACACAAGTAGTGTTGGGAGCTCTCCTAGCCTAGCTAGATGATAACAAAGAAAGAGTAGTTGACTACATCAACCAAACATTGGTGGAATATTAAATGAACTACTCACCCATAGAAAGAGCATGTATCTCATTTGTATTTGTGACACAAAAGTTGAGACACTACATCTTAAACAGGAAGGTAAAGTTGATTTCAAAAGTAGACCCTATAAAGTACCTACTAGAAAAAGCAGCCCTAATAGGCCAAATTTCCAAATGGGTGATGATCCTAAGTGAGTTTCATATAGAGTATGTGAATATAGGAGCTATCAAGGGACAAAACATAGCAGACCAATTGGTCGAAGCACCCATAGATGATCACAAGCCTCTCATAGTGGACTTTCCAAATTAAAGTATCCTAATAACATAACAGATTGGCCATTAGACTCTATACTTTGATGGGTCCCATACTCAACATGGCTCTAGAGTAGGTATTCTATTTCTCATACCAAAAGGAGATGGTATACCCAAGGCATATATGATCTCTTTCCCATGCATGAACAATATATTAGAATATGAAGATTTAATGACAGGGCTCAAAATGGGTATCGAATGGAGAATAAAAGAGCTACATGTCTTTGGAGACTCCTAGCTAGTGATTAGATAGGTGAATGATGAATATTAGACAAAAGATGACAAGTTGATGTCGTATAAAAGGATGGTGGATAGCTTTAAAGAATATTTTTTCACAATACCCTTTGGACAAGTTCCTCGGATCAATAACAGAGCTACCGACGTAATGGAAACAATAGGATCACTTCTTGATAGTCCACAAAATGTTTCTAAGTATGAGTTCCTTGAGGAAAAACTACTCGTACCTGCATTCAACATCCTGAAATTAGAACTGGTATGTGTTGTTGTTGGTCCTAACTCTTCATGGTACTAAAATGTGTTTGACTACATCAAGCACAATATCATACCACTTGACTTAATGACCACTCAAAAGAAAACCTTCACCCATAGAACTTCCTAATTTACAATCCTAGGAGGTACCCTATATCATCATAGTCTAGATGGTCTGTTACTCTAGTGTCTAAATGTAGAAGAAGCACAAATGACCTTAAAAGAGGTACACAAAGGTGTTTGTGGGTCCCACTCTAGTGGAACTAACCTAGTCCAAAAAATACTCAAAACGGGGTATTATTGGCCCTCCATGGAACAAGAATGCATTTAGTATTCTAGAAAGTGTCATAAATACCAGTAGCATAGTGACCTTGTTCACGTACCAGCCTAGAATTTGAGACCCATCATAACACCATGACCTTTCTCATAATGGGAATTAGACTTGGTAGGTAAGATTTTTCCTACTTCATCTAATGGGCACAAGTTTATTATCATAGCAACAAATTATTTCACTAAATGCATAGAGGCAATTCCATTGACCTACCTCACTGGAAAATAGCTATCAAAATTCATTTTGAATTATCTAATTTGTAGATATGAAATTCCCCAAATAGTAATAACGAGCAATGGAACCCAATTCAAAAATCAAGACATCCAAGAAATTTTCCCTCAATTTTCTATCCAGCATAGATTTTACATGCCCTATTACCCTCAAGGAAATGGTCAAGCTGAAGCGTCTAATAAAACCATACTAAAAATACTAAAAAGGACTGTTAATGAAGCCGATCGTGATTAGAATTTGTAGTTAAACTCAACCCTATCAACTTATCGAACTAGCATCCGAACACCTATAGGTGCCACACCATTTTCCTTGGTCTACATATTAGAGGCTATCTTACCTATTGAGGTTGAAATCCCCCCATTGTGAATCTGATTAAAAGGTATGATCAACAGTGAATAATATCGGGTATCCAAGTTAAATTAATTGGAGCTCCTAGATGAAATTTGTTTGAGCGCGTTAGACCATCTTCAAGTTTATCATAATTGGCTCAAATGAAGCTATGAAAAAAAGATCAAGGAAAAAAACTTTCAATTTGGAGACCTAGTGCTCAAAGAGAACCAAAAGGTACAACTAAATCAGGATGGAAAAGGAAAATTTGAGCCCAATTGGTTAGGCCCATTTATCATCACAACAAGATATGGTTCTGGGGCTTATCAATTCACTACTCTTGAACGAGAACCCTTAGTCGAAATGCTGAATAGCATCCATCTCAAGAAGTTCTACACATAAAACACATCATAATACCCCAAGAAAAAGGGTAAAAATACAAAAAAAATCGAAAAGCAAGAAAAATAGTAAAGAGAAATAAAATGTTCTTTGAGTGAAAAAAATTTGTGGCACTCTTATAATAGGTACCTATGACCCATAGATTTTGGGTGGGGATTATAGGCTACTCTTGCGCTCTTAGGATGTTTCACCTAAAAGGAGAGAGATAAACCCCACACAAAAGATCTAGCTAGGTTCACTCAAACTATGCAATGTATGATGTTATTTAGACTAAATGGAATGAACTAAGTGTAATTAGATGATCTATTTGACTGATTATGAATGAAAAAGCTAAGATTTATGCAATGTTGGAAAACAAAATTTGATATACAAACATGAACTATGAATGAACAAATGCAAAACAAAAAAGAAGAAGCTTGATTTAGAGTGCACTTGGGCAGGGAATGGAGAATCTATAATCTTCTAAATGATTTCTAACATTACTAAAAAATCACCAATGGGACTCATTCGCCACTGATGGTGAATCATTGCTACTTCTAATGAAAATTGTCAGAAATTGGTTTCTGATTGTCGGGATCTAGAATCTGAAAAAATCTAGATTTCAAGCCTTAAGGTGGGACTCATTCGCCACTGATGGCGAATCAGTCCTCTCCCAAAATTTTGAGAAATTAGGGAAAAATTTTGCAACACCAGATCTGAGGTTGTATACTTGTCAGGTTGACAAAGTTAATTATGCAGAAAATGAACAAAACATCTTCACCAAGCTTGAAATGAGGTTGATTTGACTTGAAGCACCTTGTTGACTTGTTGACCACCTTTCAACACCTCATTTCTTGTCAAATCTGCATACACAAGTCTACAAATACACATGCAAGAGGGGGAAAATGGTTGAGGGTTAGAGAATAGGGGTTTGCCTTGGTCAAACCCCACTTTGGTATTCAAACCCTAAACAATGAAATTAAATGAAAAGAGTATGATAAATATATAATATGCAAATGTTAAAAACTTACCACACCTTTGATGTTAAAAATCTGAAGATATATCAATGGCTGCTCCAAAATGCTTGATTAGATGATGCAAAGTTCTTGAATGAATGGGAAGATTGCTTGAATGTGTTAGGAGATGTAAAATGAGGAGAAAAACACTTATTTATACATTCTTGTGACTTAGTAACCCATTGATACCTTATCACAGGCCAACATCAAGTAATTTTAAATAAAAACACAAAAGAAAATTTGAAATATTTTGAATTTGGTGCCAAGAGGGACTCATTCACCACCCATGGAGAATGGGTCCTGTAGAAGTTGTCAAAACCAACTTCAGAGTCCAAGAAAACCTGCATGCAAATAGATACCTGTCACAGGGAAGAGAATGGAGAAAAAAGCAAGAGAGGGTTTTGAAGCTCTGTAATATGATAGATATATTATCAAAACAAATATATGAATTATTTACAAAGATCAATCCTTAAAAGGAGATCAAGCAAAACCTAAAAAGTAACCCTAATAGGTAGACATTTAATAATTATTATAATTATTAAATGTCACAATATGCAAAATAAAGTGAAATCATAAAAGAGGAATAAAGGTAACTTAATTAACATAATTAAGTTAAAACCTTTACTCTAACACCCCCCCTTAAGATGAGCAAGAGTGCAGCTACAA
Source organism: Sequoia sempervirens (assembly GCA_007258455.2). Taxonomy (NCBI): domain Eukaryota; kingdom Viridiplantae; phylum Streptophyta; class Pinopsida; order Cupressales; family Cupressaceae; genus Sequoia; species Sequoia sempervirens. Next base: position 134,430 of record VDFB02359820.1, read on the forward strand.
ACATGTACAAGAAAGCAAAGGTAACTACAACGCATGAAAGCAAACAAGGGTCTCGACAACTAGGCCTGATTAGGTACCCGAATACAACCAAATCTCTGTAAAGTGGAGAAATAGAGAAAACCTCATGGGAAAAACTCTACTCCAAAAAGAGATGAAAAACAAGAGTGAAAGAAGAAGAGAGATAGAAGGAGGACTCAACATGACCCCCCAAGAACTGCTTCTATCACACAAGTACAAAATATGTTCCCCCCATAGGAGAGAGAAGAGACTCCAAAGCCCCCCCAAAATGAGAGAACTCCTATGCCAATGATCAAACCAATGTGTCTCCTCGGAGGAAGAAACAAATCCAACGGTCGAAGAAGAGGAAATCCTGGATGATGCTCAATGAAGAACTGAATGATAGTATGAGTGTTTGAATAATAGGATGGTGAATCAAAAAACTCAAGATGATCCTAAAATGAAATCTCCAATGAAGATGGGAGAATAGGTATGCTGAAACTATCATCTATGAGGAAAGGAATATCCTCTGATATGGCCTCAACAAATGCACTTGATGGCTTGATGAGTGGAGCTAGAATATCAGTCACAGCTGAAGAGGAATCCTGCTTAATAGATGTGATCTCAACAAGAGGTAGAGGTGTATAAGTCTAAACACTAGTCTCATGAACAAATGGAAGAACACAAAATTTCAAGTGACCAAACTTCACCTCGGATACTGCATGCTCTCTTGTAGAAAGAGAGGAAAACTCAAATAGTGGAGATGGTGGACCAAAGTGTGTGAATGCATACAATCGGGAAGAATGATCAACTGTTCCTATTACAATAATGTTGCCAATCTGAATGTCTTTGATGTGCACTGAATCAGGTGTGAACTCAACTGTCTTCCCTATCCCACTGTGAGCAATCTAATAGATGGACAAAAGGTTAGTGGACAAAGATGGTACACATAGTACATCATTGAATGTACTCTCATCAATGTCGATAGAAACTTTCCCACATACACTCATTTAAGTGTTATTACCCATCAATATGTGTGGTGAGGACGCAACCTTGAAAGATGAGAACATGTCCTAAGAAGATGCCATTTGGTGTGAAGCACTTGAATCTAGTAGCCATCTAGATGAATGTGAACTGGTGGTTGCACATAATGCATGACCCTTAGGTGGGGCCTGTCCATCTGATTGGAATGAAGGTGAAGAAGAAGACTCTCTTGACGTAGATGAAGAAGAGGGATGAATATTGTTCCTCTCAAGAAGAGCTGTCAAATCTGAAACCTGTTTGGCATATCCATCTATCTTCTTCTCATAACACTTGGACTCATCATGTCCTGGCTTAGTACAATAAGCACACTTAGGTTTGTCTTTCTTCAATGATTCCCCCTTAGGAGAAGGTGAATCAGAGGTGTGATGTGAATTGGAATCCTTCCAATGTTCAGTGGTCTTTGGTTTCTATTTCTGCTTCCCCTAAGATGACTGTGCTACCAATGCTTGGTGTTGTGATCCTGCGAGAGCATCCAACTGTGATATCTTGGCCTACTCTCATGTCAACCGATCACAAAACACCTCAAAAGTAGGCATGGTAAAGCAATTTCCCAATGCATCCATGGTGGAATAAAATGTCAAAGAGAAGATCTGAAAAGGACCTCAAAGCTTAGAAAGAATCAGGTAAATACACTCCTCATCTATTTTGTTCTTACCACAACCCTGTAGAAGAGATCTCTATTGTTTGAATTTCATTAGAAAGTCCTCAATAGTGGGAAAAGAATCAAGTACAATTGAAGTCAACTCTGCCTCAATCTGTATGGCACGAAACTGATTGATGGTACCAAATAAATCATTGAACTTGGCCCACATTTCAAGAGGACTGTTACACCCATCAAGATGAAACAACAAGTTTTCTGAAACATGTAAGGAAATCAAACCCATAGCCTCATCCATCTTATTTCTATGTTGCATAACCTCAAATGGTCGTGTCAAAACTGGTTGAACTGTATCTAAATAGGACCACAACCCCTTTGATCTGAGAAGATGTGCCATGAATGCCTTCCAAGTGTGATAGTTATGAGGTGTGAGAAGTTCAACAGTAGAAGGGTTTTCAACCATGTTTGGAAAGGTTTAATGAATGTTTTATGTGAATATTTTTTGGTTTTCTGAAGTAAATGACAGAAAGCAAGAAAAAAAACTCCCCCCACAATGCAAGAAACCAAACCCCAGTAGAGATTTGTCAGCTAAAAAGTAGGAAAAAAAGAAAAAAGGCTTTAGAATGAATCTTGTGTACTTGATAATTTTTCAGGAAAAAATAACAGAAGATATGAATAGAGCGCGTGAAGATCTTTCTGACGCCTATTCGTTTTCAAAAAATGGAGCAAAAATGAGCAAGTTATGCCCCCTAGAGTGCAAAATAATCATCTAACTTTGACTGCGAAAAAATACAACCAAACTAGAAAATTTTGAAAAAAATTCTGCATCATCACAATGGGCTCGGAGCCAGCTTTCCAATGCCTATTTTTTTTGAAAAACTGAGCTCAAACGCTTGATATATGTCTGATTTTGTGAAAAGGGTCAAAAAAGGATTAAAGAAGGTCCCTGGTGGCTCCCTAGTGGCGCTCTGATGGTGCACTGGCGGCAGCTGAGTGGCTGGTGGTGGGGCGGTAGAGCTTCGGCGATGGGCTAGCAGTGGCTAGGCATTGGTGGCGACTGGGCAGCTAGCTGGTGGAGGTGGCGGCCCGGTGGAGATTATTGGTGGCCGCCACCTCTATTGGTGGGCGCTTGGCTACAGGGCGGTGACGACTGCCTTTTGTATTGGTAACGGTGAAATTTCACCCAAAAAAATGATTTTTTTTTTTATATATATATATATATTTTTAAAACTCTCACCTCGGAAGTCATGCCCTGGGGCTGTACGGCCTTGGGGCAATTTTTTTTTGCATTCTGGTGCAACTGTGTCCAAATTGGACAAGTTTTATATGAAAATAGGGGTTTTCAGGCACTATGAATCCAACAACGAGGTCCGTTTGGGCTGAAAATGAACCCAAAGAATGAAGTAATCTAGATCCACAAAAAGACAACCTGAAAACTTGTGAAAGCCTGATCAAACCCTCGTAGCTCCAAATTCTTCAAAACAAGAACATGCTGCAATAGGTTTGCTCTAATACCATGTAGAAGTTGTCAAAACAAAATTCAGAGTCCAAGAACACCTGCATGCAAAGAGATACCTATCACAGGGAAGAGAATGGAGAAAAAAGCAAGAGAGGGTTTTGAAGCTCTATAATATGAGAGATATATTATTAGAACAAATATATGAATTCTTTACAAAGATCAATCCTTAAAAGGAGATCAAGCAAAACCTAAAAAGTAACCCTAATAGGTAGAAATTTAATAATTAATATAATTATTAAATGTCACAATATGCAAACTAAAGTGAAATCTTAAGAGAGGAATAAAGGTAAATTAATTAACATTATTAAGTTAAAACCTTTACTCTAACAGGTCCCACCTTGGACCTGAAATTGGGTGTTAGGAATTATCTTGCATTTAATGTTGTTTGTCAGGCTTACATTAAAAAATAAACTTAATTAAGCCTCATAAGGGCATAAAGGGGTCAAATAAAGCATAAGAAAGGTGTAAATAGTGAAATTATGCCTAGAAAAGCGTGAAATCTTGTTACAAGACTTTACAACACTTCAAAATAGGACTTGATAAGTGATTAAAAGGTGATTTTTACATGAATTGTAATGAATAGAGTCTAGAAAAGTGTAGAAATGTTTTACAACACTTCACAACACCTTCACAAGATGCCATAATTTGAATTTTAAGGACCTAATGTGCATGTTCAAGCCACATTACATCAATAAATCAAAGAAAAATGGACCAATCATTGTGAAGAAATACCTAAAAGGTGATGAAAATGACAAGGGGTCATTTTTATGGCACAAAGAACTAGAAGGTGCAACTAAATCAGGATGGGCAAAGGAAAATTTGAGCCCAACTGGTTAGGCCTATTTATCATTACAACAAGCTATGGTTTTGGGGCTTATCAGTTGGCTACTCCTGAAGGAGAAACCTTAGTCAAAATTTTGAATAGCATCCATATCAAGAAGTTCTACACATAAAGCACATCAAAATAGCTAGAGAAAAATGGTAAAAATACAAAAAAAAAGTGAAAAATATATATATAAGAAAATACAAAAAAAATCAAAAAGTAGGACAAACAGTAAAGAGAAATAATTTTTTCTTTGAGTGAAAAGTACTTTGTGGCACTCCTATAATAGGTACCATAGTGAAAACCTAGCAAATAGGCGCTATGTTTGAATAAGACTTGCACCATTATCTATCATTACTATCAAAGCATTAACCCATTCATTCCATAATAAAACATGTGTCCAACCATGGCTTGATACTAATTTAGGAAAGTAGTCTTCTCCTAAACTAGGGGAAACTTCCTGAAGTTGGTCATGGATTAGATTCTTGTGTATCCCATCACGGTCAAAAAACAATAAAATTGAAAACAACAAAATCAAAAACATTTGAAAAAAAACAAAATCAAAAACATTTAGAAAATAACAAAATAAAAAACATTTGAACAAAACATCAAAAACAAAACAACATTGTTTGATTATTCCTTCACTCAAACATTCTAAGATATCAACATTTGCTTGAACCTCATAGCTAGTTCAAGTATATTTCCTGCAACATAACCTCTAGAAATAGAAGTGGAATATCAATCTAAGGTGAAAATGTTGTTTGTAATCCCCAAAACAAGTTTATGCTTTTAGTCAAACAATCAAACTACGTGGTCTTTGTGTGTACAACATAGGCAAGGCCTATCTCTAATCAGCCCTCGAGTCCTTAGGTCAGTCATCTTAGGTTTCTATCATGCTTTCTTTCAACTTAGTTGAAAAAGTTCAAAATCAAAAAAAAATCAAAAAATAAAAAATCTAAAAACATTCACAAAATAGAAAAAAAAACAAAAACATTCAAATATCTTGAAAACACCAAAAACAACATCATAAAATATTTGAAAAATATAAAAAATCCTATTTCCACCATCACCTATTTGCAATAAAGGTTCATCCATAATAAATAGATAATCACAGGCTCACCCTTGGACAAAATAGACAAACAAACAAAGCAACCTCAACAGTTAGAACTTTCAAGCAAAACAATCACAAAGCTTTGATTATAGAAAGAAAAAAATAGTGCCAAAGTATTGACTACATATCTTTTAACAATTCACCAACAACATCCCAAGATATGTCTTAATGGATCCATTCCTATGATAGACATGATCAACACTGGATAATAGCCCAACCCAAATAGATATGGCAAGTGATATTGTTTTATCTTTTTCTTATCTTATCTTTTCTATTTACATTATTGACTCATTCCCAGGATCTCTCGAGGATGTCCATAAGGATTTAGAGAGGAAGGAATGAGGGCAATTGAGCGTCATTTCAGTTTGTTATGTTTGTGGATATTTTTGTTATACTACCATGGTGAATACTTTCTTTGTTTTGTGTATGGAAGTTGTTTTGAAGCATTTCATGTAGAAGTGGCACATTAGGTGCTTAATACCTCTTGTGTTACTGGTAAGACATGTTTTAAAGCTTCTCACCCATACACTCTAACAAGGTTTTCGTATGTCTGGTATAAGCAAGAATATTCCTTGTTTGTGGCTCAGTCAAAGTCCATGCAATAGATATAAAGCCACCTTGGTCATTAATACCCTGGTGCATCATGTCTATTTTCTACATCAATAAGGAATGTTCAAAATGCGAAGTCTTCAAGAAAAGCGAAAGGAAATTCATCAATGACTAACAACATCAACTATTCTTCACTTTTTATTAACATTTTCTTCCTCTCATCATTTTTTCTGTTAGTCCTTGCATTGAACACATCACATCAGCTTATCTGAGAATCTGGTTCATTATCCAAAATTTTTACCAAATTTTCTGAGGGGGCACCAAGCTATCCCATCTAGGGCATACTGGGGCAACTCTTGAGAAGGAATTTTTGAATATTCTTTGACATAATGCTTAAAAATTGTATTGTATCAAAGAGTGGAAAAATGTAGACACCTAAAATTGTCCCAGCCTATGAACTAGCATATATCACTACATTTCACATCAATTGCATCCAAACCCCTAAAATTCCTCTACTAATTGAATAATACAACATTATTTAATTAATTGACTTTTCATCAATTTTGACCAATTAAATAAATTTCACTTATTTAATAAAGTCCTAATCTAACGTTATTCCTCCTCGTTAATTACATACCACCAATTATTTAATTATGTCGCCAATTCACTTTATTCCCCTAAGTTGATTAAATTCTTAAATCATAATAATTTAGTTAACTTACTTTCCCTCCAAAATTTGAATAATTTGAAAAATTCTATTCAAATAATCATCAATCAAATCAAACTAATGCAACCTTTTTTGCAAAATTCAAACTTTATTTGCATGTTCAACTCCAAAATGAATGAATTAATTAAATCAATTAATTAATCATTCTCAACCAGTTTTTCTAATTGAGAAAATTATGATCCCTTGATTTCTCAATCTATTCCTAACTGGTCAATCTATATTCTTGACTAATCAATCTATCTCCCAATCCTAGAGATTATTCAATCTATTTTTTCAATCACACTAATCATGTAATCTATTTTTCATAGATTATTCATGTCTATTTCCTTTGAACATCTTTTGACTGTCAATCAAGATATTCTACTACACGATACCAATCATCCATTTCAAATCACAATTTCCATATAAGAAACCTCTTTCCACACAAAAAGGGATCAAAGAATCAACACCATTTTCACAACGAAGTACTGTCAAGATATGAATCACCATTAACAACACTTCAACATATTTCTTTGATCAACACATGCATAGCATCAAAGCTTCTCAAAGGTAGAAATGGAGGCTTCGCAGTGATATGAACAACCCAACATCATGCAAATACACTCTGAAATAGGATGGTAACACTATTATTTTTATGAATTCATGTATTCTTTCATTTTTTGATTTCGTTTCTTGAATACATTAATAGTTTAGTTTCATTTCATTTCATGAAGGAAAAGATCTAGATTAGTGTTTTTTATTTAGATTAGCTTCTATTTCATTGCATTATCTCATTTATGCTCTATGATTTTCCCCCTCACACAGATAGAAAATGACAATGGGTTACATGTAAGATATTGTGCAAGTTTACGTGTAGGATATTTTGGAGGTTGCCATTGTTGAAATTTATTGTTGAAGTGATGTCATGTTTTTTCAAAGTTGATTTATCACTGGATCATTAGGTGACATGTGTTGAGAGTTTGTTGAGTATGGCGAAATAGTATGAATAACTTGTGGGTTATTGTTCTACATGTTTATGGGAGGATATGATGATTTTACGGTTAGAGTGAAAAAAATACACAGATTACCACTAGGAAGCCTCAATATTTTCTTTATGACATTGCTAATTATATTTTTGATGCTATGGTTGGAGGTGTGAATATGGGAATAAAAGATATTGTTGTGGGAGAGGAAGTTTTTCTACTTGGTTTTGAGCATTGGTGAATTCTTGAGCACAACTACCTACTATAGGTATCTTGGAATCTACTCTGTGAGCTATAATACATAACACTTCTATTCCTTCAAAATCATTTATTAAATTCTTAAGGTTTTCCACAATAGGCACTATCTCTCCATCCAAAGTCTCGATACATAGGAAGTCTTTAAGACCTTCTAAATCCTTATCTAATCATTTTATTTTATCTTCAAGAACATGGGAAATATTTGCATCCAAATCGACATGAAGGTTGGCATGTGATGAAGTCATTGGTAATGTATGATTAGGGATGGAATCCAACATAGATTACGTAGAGACAATTCCTTTTGTGGAAGAGTAATAGAACTCATACTCCAAAATGATTGTGATTGTAGTGTGCGAGGCCATAAGTCTAAATCTATGTTTCATAGGGGTATTAGCCATAGTATACTAGGTCGTGAAGCTCGTATGAGATTCAAAAAACTTAATTAGTCTTTCTATGATAGGAGCATTCAATAGAGTTACAAAAAATGAAATAGTTTGCAAAAAAAAAATGTAAAACCATACAAGAAACACAAAGATATGATTATGATGCAATTTTTAGGAAAAATTGATTGGACACTAGTGTTGAGAATACTACACCAATAATTTATTTTTATCAAATTCAAATCTATATGTGGTCTACAATGTCTGAGTGTCCTATTTTGAAACTATCTAGATCTAAGATTTTGGAGATTTTCAGAAGTGTACTGAATTTCAATTTTTCTATCTATAACATAATAGTGCATACAATTTTCAAAATTTTCAAGAAATTAATATAATTCAAGTTATAATTTTAAAACTATACAGTATAGAAATTGAATTATCCTAAGTTGACAAATCTAGAAATGTGAAAATTTTCAAATTTTTTTCCAAAAAAATAATGCAATTGTTAAATTTTTCACAATATGCATATGCATAAATGATCACTTAAACACTTTCAGATATTATTTTCAGATTTGATATGACCTGATACAAATTTGAGATGCAATTATCATTTAAATATTCTTTTTAATAACTTAAATTAACTCTATTTGAATTTTGAATGTAAAAGGAAATGCAATTTTTAATTTTTCAATACTTTTTAAAAAAATTATGTATGCATAAATGATGAATTCACACAACCTAAGATAATACTCAAATTTTAAAATGATATACTTCAAATTTTGGAAGATTTAAAGTGTAAAAATAGTCAGGTTCACACAAATGTTTGATTGGGAAAAGGGATCTAGGTCTTAAATCACACTTCTTTCAATCAAGAATGTTAGGGATTAGAAGTGATCCCAATATCCACTTTTCTATAAACCTTAATAGAAGAGCCAAAATACTAGATTAGGGTTTTAATCCATATTTTGTGTGTGTGATAATGATCAATTTAATTTTAATTAATTGAATTATATGATACAATGTGGTTCCTACGTTAACTATAAAAAAGTAGCAAATTGAGATGATTTTTGAGAAATGCAAAAAAAGGATAGAAATAGATTTCAAAAATATAGAGGGAAAACACATAAGAACTTGGCATTTATGGGAAGTCTAAGATCCCTTGTTGGAAGTTGGCTTGGAATAGATTTTCTTGCCCTAAGTGTAACTTATTATTATGTTTGGTTGTTAAAAATTGATGTCTTACATGGGATAATCTGTAGAAGAGAGGCTTCCAGGGCCCTTTTATCTCTATTTTGTGTAATAATAGTGAAGAATGCATTTCTCACCTCTTCTTTCAATGTCCTTACTCTAGGATGATTTGATGGAGGGTTTGGAATCATGCTTGTGTTCATGCCTCTTCTTTGTTAGAGTTCTGGGAAAGTTTGGGGAGACCTCCTGCTAAGACTTCTTTTCTTCAGATTGCATGGGTTATTGGCCCTACTTTCATTACTCGGTAGCTTTTGTTAGAGATAACTAGAAGGATTTTTCAGGATCTGAAGCTAGTTGGAGATCAACTATGGGGGAAGATCTTCAACAAGATCCATGTACTATTTTAGCTAAATGTGACCTTTCAGTTACTATAAATCCTAGTGATATTCCTTTTGTGAGGAATATGAACTTGGTGGAATGAGGGTCTTGGTTGTCTCCTAGTAAGGGTCCTCGTTAGATCAAGAAGAAGATTCATTAGGAGGTTTGGTGTCATCCTACTCCTCAAGGGATTTTGAAGATAAATACTGGTGTCTCTTCTAGGGGAAATCTTGGGCATGCTAGGTTTGGAAGTATTGGTAGAGATAGTAATGGAGGGGTGATTTTTTCTTCTCTATTTATAAGGGTCATCATTCTAACAATCTCATGGAGGCTTTGGTGATTCTTTATGCTATTGAAAGAAGTTGTTCCCTAGGATAGAAAAGGATTATTTGTGAATCTAACTCACAGATTGTTGTTGATATGGTAAATGAACAAAGACTTGATTGGGTTAATTGGTAGCTGACTATTGTGATCAAACAGTTTGTGAATCTATGTAGTTCTTTGGAATTTGTTTCTTTTTGACATATTCCTAGGGAATTGAATAGGGTGGTTGATATTTTGGAAAAGTGGGCCTCTGAGCATTCAGAGAGGTGGATTATTGAGGAATTTAGTCATTTGTATCCTCAAAGTTCTCTATGTCCCTTGAAAAGATATTCATGGAGACTTTCATATGTAATTGGTTCCTTGGTTGGGTTACTTTGGGGACTTTTGGTGCTAGTTGGTTGGTGGTTTTGTGGGCTAGATGATTGGTGCTTTGTAATTGTTCTTTGATTCAATAAATTTTTACCCCCTCTTTTTGAAAAATAAAAATAAAATTTGAGGTTGAAATGACTTGTTAGGGGCATGGGGTTCCCTAGATTGATTTCATTCTATTAAAAATATGATGTAATGCTCTTGTAGCTCTTGGTTTATAAGTACTTCTCTCTTGGGGTCATTGATGGAACATTTTCTAATACTATTAAAATTCACTTTCCTTGTCTTGACAACTTGTAGGGATTGAATACATGAATGAGAAATTCATCCTCAATCTTCCTCCAATTTACTTTAGATATGAAAACTTGCACACATGAAAGAGGGGGGAGGGTTGTGCCTTATAGGGTCTTTTCTAAGTCAACTCTGTTTTGGTATTTCTACCTCCACAATGACTATGGTTATGTATAAATAGAACTTAACCTCAGTTGGGTAAAGGTTAAATGATAACAAATGATAAATTGAAGAATTCCTACAACTTACCACTCAAATCTACATTCCTTGATTTAAACACAATTCATGTACTCATCACCTTTAAGGATAAATTATTGTTCGATATGATGTCCTACAAGTGTTAGTACTCACAAAACAAATGAACAAAAAACATGAACAAACTTACATAAAAACATGATATAGTCCATTGACATGATGCTTGAATGAAACAAATTCTATAATAATCTTGATAATTCTTCTCTTGACTAATCTTTATTGCTTTTAGGATACTCAATTTCACTCAATGAAAGTGTTAGGATTAATTAGGAATAAAATGGTTAAAATAATTTTTATCTATATGTAATTCTTCTAGTTTCTTGAAAATTAAATATCAATAGCCAACAAATGAAATTGGAATTTCAAATAATAAATTACTAACATCCACATATCAAAAATAGAGTAAAAAAGGGTTGGACAAGGGTGTGTGGTGCCCTAGACTAGACCCATCCTTCTAAGGGCCTTAAACATTGGGGTAAAATATTAAATGCTTATTTTCATTCTCATTGTTTTATTTTTGAAAGATATTTATTAAATTGACAATCAAATACATAATTAGGTCCAAGCACATAGGGAGGAGCTAAACCTAGTGTGAAATTGTCAAGTGTAACAATTTTTGATGCTACAATTTTATTTAAGATAAAATCCTTAGCTACTTGAGTTTTAGTAGTTGATCTAGTAAATTATCTACCCAAGTTATTGTAGACATGCAAAATTAGCATTGTGCACTTAAATAGCATCACATTCATAAATCAAATTCACATTAATCCACTCATTAGGTAAATCAGGTTCATTTAATCTCTAAGGATTATCCACTTAAATTGAATAAATTAACTTTATTGAATTTAGGCCTATCATTCCCTCTTTGATTAAATAAATCAAGACTTCATTTAATTAAATCCCAAAAGTCATATTTCTCCCTCTTGATTTAAATAAATCAAAATATTTAAGTCAAATGGGTCAAAAGCATCTAATCATCACCTAAGCTAATCTAATCCTGATTAACCTAATCTAACCACCCATCACATCCTCTAGCTTTTCCCACTTGCACCAATAAATCAATTTATTGATTTATTAAAATCAGCATTTTCCATCAACATGGCATCTTTGAGGAATGTTGCCTCAAGTTTGAATTCAAAATCAAGTGGACATGTACATCCAACAAAACATTTATAAGCTCTTACATGGCTCTTACATGTCCCTTGCACAAGTCAAACCCAACATTTAACTCTCAAATTCAAATTTGAAATCTCACCCTCTTTGGCACATTGACCAAAATGTGTTCATCCTCCATCCTATCACAAGTTGACAAGTGGCATCTTTTCATTGGCTTGTTTTTAGTCCACATCCTCCATGTTTTGCATTCTTATATCATTATATTCTATAAATAAAGAGCATTCCCATTAGTTTAATCCTTCACAATCTCCACAATCTTCATGCAACGTCATTCTCTTAAACTGAGAATTGATTTTGTCCACCATCATTTGCAACATCAAGCTTATCAAGGGTTGGGAAAGGGCTATTTTCCACAATAGCACCAATCCACTATGAGATAAAGTTGGATCATGTTTTTTATATGCTTTGTTTAGTTTCCTTGATTCCTTTCATTGCATGATTAACATGTTTCATTATTTCATAGGGATGTTCTTATTTTGTTTTGTTTTAAATGGCAATACTAATGTGTGTGTTTAAGCAAATGCAGAATTTGATGTCCACATAATGGCGCTAGAGGGTGGGGCTTGGGATTTGATAGAATCATTGTAGTGATAGCTAAATATTTCAAATGATTTGTGTTATGAATGCAAAATTTATTTAAATCATCATGTTTTGAATGTTAAATCTGTCACATAATTTGATTTGAATGCGGATTTTATTTAGGCATTAATGGAATCACTGTTTTGTGAAAAATGACACTTTTCCCTAACCTAGACTCATAAGAATTGAATCATATCAATAGATTTGACATCTCAAGATCGGCATAATCCCAAGTCTGTCTGTTTTGAAAGCATTCGAGTGTAGTCATCTTCATTTTTTGGTGTGGCTCCTTTATGGGTTTATTTCCAAAAACTCTACTTGATCTGCATAGTCCATTACATCCGACGACCTTCAGGAATGTTATTTAAGAGATCTTTTAGGTGCATAGTAAGTCAATAGTATGTTCTTTGGAATGGATTTAATTGGCATTGAAGTATTCTTCTTAGATCCTAAAGAGAGGATTTTTTTATGGCTGAATAATTTTAGCTGTAGGCTCCTCATCAAAAGACTCCTCGCTTGTTTCTTGTTTACCTTCTTTTTTAAAAGTTACTACTGACCCATTCTTTGCTGCCAATGACCTATATTGGGGACCCATTATTTTTTGCAAATGAGACGTTTTTATCCCAAAGCACTCAGTTTTCAAAGTGTTTCCTCTTTTTTAGACTCAGAGTCATTGCTATCAGATGAACATGTCTCCAGTTTCTTCTTTGGAGGAACTTTGTTTAAAGATTCATGTCCTCGAGCAGTAAATCTATGCACTATTCATGCCATTTGAATTGTAGACTATTGCTTATCTCACTAATATTGTTGTCATATAACATTTGTGTGCAAGCAAGGAGGATGCTAGAACGGTTGTGGAATTTTGCTTTACACCTATTGATTGAATTAGCTTGATAGTTTCTAAAACATTTTCATCAAATCCATTCAGCGCATATCCTACAATCATCGAAGACATTTCATCATGCATTTTGTCAAAGAGTTTGTAGGCTTCCATTTTGGCAAAGGTGGAAAGTAGCGAATAATTGAAAAATTGCATAGTTTCTCTCGCAGTTCTTCCTCCTGAGGGAAACAGACAAAGACAAGCAGAAATAGAAATAGGAAGAGATAGAGAGAGAGGTATCAGTGTGTCTTGAGATAGGGAGACAAGGAGGAGTTTGTGATGATGGTATTCAATGGTTGGCGTAGCAGGAGACTGGCATGATGAAGAGTTTTCTTCTTTCGAAGCCACACACAGGAGGATGTGTAGAAGAAATCAACATTGATTATGGACGGATCACGTCTTTAATCTGTGCAAAAAATAACAGAAGGAGCTCGAGAAGAAGGAAAGTCTGACAACTATGAGCATTTAACATCGAAGGTTACAACACTCGTAGAAGTTGACATCACCACCCACATACATATCTACGCCCTACCATGAATGGCCAATCATCTAGCCCAACAATCAACCACAACTATGACTTGGTTGGCAGCGTGCTCTCATATTGACGACATTAATTGTCTTTCCTGTAGGTTCAACATTAACTTAAAATCTATTTAGTAAAAAAAAATTCTTCATTGAATTAAGTACGAAATTGCATCTATATCTGGTTTCTTGTTTTAAATACAGATCTAACATTTATCTTTTAGGTGAGCACGAGATGTGATGGTTGCAGGTTTGAGTTTAGAATGACTGTGCAACGATCCATTAATAATTTCATCAATGCATTAAAGGTGGAGACTGCTAATCAATGATTTGTAAAATTTAGCTTTACACCTGCTAATATCACTTGCTGTCGATGGTTGGAAGACCCCAATATGGATGCCATTTTTTTTAACATTTAACTCTAACCTTTAAGTGCTGCAGCTGATATTACTTTTATGATGGAAATATTTGAGGCAGAGAAAATGTATTAGATTCATTGAGTATGGATTTTGTAGAATAGCAACGCTCATCTATTGGCATCATTACTAAGTTTGGCGTTACATATTTATTATGCATTTTGTGGAAGGCGGTATGACCTGTTATTTGGGCAGCTTTAAAAGGTTGAAAATAATAATCTGAAAGAAAATTTGACTAGGCTACTTACTGTCTTATCATAATTGCGCCTTTGATACAATTTAGACTTGCTCTCACTGTCATTGTTACCACCATATTCTTTTTTGTTGACCATGTGACTGCATTTAAAACTCCTTCCACACATACCCAACCAAGCATGATATCTCTACTAAAACGGCCAAAAATGCATCACCTTTCACATAGATCTCACTGTCAATTTTCCCAAATTAAAATCTCTAAAAGATATTGTTGCGCAAACCATTAAAGCATGAAAAGAGTCAACACATCTACACATATAGGCTTTTATTATCATATGCAGATTTGAATAAATCAATTTAATGCAATAAATGTCCTAAAATTTGCATTTACTTGCTTGTCTTGCAATTTGGCTACCGTCTTTTACATTTGGAAGAGGAAAAAATCATTTTCTTTTTAAATTTTTAAATCCATGGTTAATTTTGTTGCCAACTTAAATATATTGAATGCATGTAGGGTTTTCAAATCAATTGTTCTCTTATGAAGGTGGTGGTAAATTGAAAATGTATTGACATTTTATTGAGTCAAATTCATGCCTTGTCAATTCAATTTTATTTGTTTTATTCCTCTATTCAAAAGGATTCTGTAAATGGTTGATAAATCTTGTATATGTTTTTATCATTTTGCAATACATGCATAACTTTTATTTTTGATGATTGTAGGAAAGCGAAAGGGAAACAAAGAAGGAAAACAAAGGAAACGAGGAGCATTTCGAGCTTGCAAGGGATTTTGTGAACATCAAAATTGAAATTCAAGAGAATTTTTTAATGCTTGGAGATTCCATCTTACGCCTTAATTTTCTATTTTAGGCTAACTCATCTTTGGTTTTGGGCTTTAAAACAAACATTTCCTAGGCTTTCAAATTTCATTGCAAAGATGGTAAAATGAACTTTAGGCAACATTGACTAGATTTTGTTTGAGATTAACAAATTGAACAATCAAATCTTCATCTTTCCTTTGGTAATTAAAATGAATCAAATCATTGCTTTGAAGAATAAAATGAATGTGTATCTTTATTGTTTTATAATTATTTACACAAAGTAATATCATCAAAAGATGTATGTGCTCCTCTCACGCCTCACGAAAATCTTGAGAATCAAAAGACTTTTGGTGACATTAAACTATGTAATTAATTACCCCCACACTTCATTTTGGGTTTAAAATTGAACAAAACACTTTGCGAGTGTGAGTAAACTTATTGCATGTGTTCTCCCTCTGTTTCTAAATGAAGGTTGATCAAACTATGAATATGTTTACTTTCTTTTGTCTATCTTAGAGGGCCTACCTTGGGGAAAAAGTACTCACCCAAGGGAATGACTCAACCGATAACACTCTGAACCCAAGAGTATTTCTAGCCAGGATATAAATGTGGGTACTGGAAGAAACACCAATATCACGTAGTTGATTCCGATGAGATGGATCCAAAAGGGGACTCTCGCCATATGGGTCAATCTTCATGAACAGAAAGTCCAAAATAAAACCCTTTTTTGTAGTGGCCTATTAACTCATTCACCAAGTTTATCGAAGTGGTGCATTGGAACTTAGATTCCAAGAAGTTAGTTGCCATGTCCGATCTTGGTTAAAGTATAGAGGTTAAGACTTCATTCTTAACATACCTTTATACTCTCTCCTTAGTTGCATGTAAAATCATCTCTTCTTCTACGAAGGGCATGAGGAAAGCCCACCAAGAAAAATGTACCAATTTAGCTAGGATGTTATATTGCTCGTGAGTCAGTTTGAAAACATAGTTCTTTTATCGAAGACATTGGAAAACCAACATTCAAAGAATCATCAAAATTGCAAACCCTTTAGGAGAGGCTGCAAATATCCTTGAAAAAATTCACATGTTATTGCTTTCCCTCGGGATTCCTATCCTTAGAGGCTTCTAAACATTTGGATTTTATCTCAATTTGCTCCTACCAAAGTCAACTTTAGGTAACCCTTGTCTTGATTTCCTTGATTTCCACATAATGCACTTTGTGGGATGAAAGAAAATTAGGACATTGGACATTTAGTTTGAAAGCTAATCAAGAGTGTGTTTGTGGTAAAAAGAATTCATTAAGCAAAGATTGAATCAATTAGACCCCACACATGTGCTTGTCATCTTTTGGTCATATGGTTTTTATGCAAACATTGGTCTTTTGATTTTGAAATTACTCTTTGAGAAAGGCATGTTCTTCACTATCTTGGCCTAGTAAACAAGTCCTTATTGGGTTCATTTAGGATCAAATCAAACACTTCATCCAAATTCCAAACATTTATCAAAACCCATCCCAACAAGCAACTTTATAACTTTGCAAACATAATTCTAGACTTGGGTAAATCATCAAAATCAAAATCACCTTGTTTAGTTAGGGGTATGGGAATGCATCCTTTCTCATACCTCTAGTTAAATTAGCACCCCTTTGAACAAGTTCTTCCTAAGATCACATCTAACATCTTAGGGTTTACAAGTCCATTATCCAAATCAAACCAATCAAAATCAAGCCCTAAGTCTAGCATCGATCCAAAGTTCCTAAACGTTCAACACTCATATCATTCACCCCTTTCATCCTTCATCTCATCATTGGTCCTAAGAACCTTAGAGGTCACTTTTGAAACAAGGTCAAAAAACAAGAAGAACATGGAATATAAACTCAATCCATACATCATGAGTAATCCAAATCAACTAAACTTTCCAAACATTTTAATGCCGATTGATTATCAAAACTCACACTTATACAATCCATACATGGGATCATTACCTTCTACAAATGTCAATGGTACAACAAGTGTGAGTATGCCCAATCAAAGATTGGAACACCTTTCCCGATGCTAAATCCAAGTCCAAACCTACAAATCCACCAACCGAACAATCAATGCATGAGCCTTCAAACGAACAATGTCATCCAACCAAATCCCTACATGCCAAATGAGAATGTACCAAGTACAATTTTTCCAAACATGAATCCGGAAAAAAATGGGATAAATATTGTAGATGCTAAATCCTGCATTTGTTCAAAACAAACATTAGCATTGTTATTTAACACAAAGAAAAATAAAAGCATCCCTATGAAATAATGAAACATGTTAATCATGCAATGAAAGAAATCCAAGAAACTAAATAAAACACATAATAACATTAATCAAACCCTATCGCATAGTGGATTGGTTCTATTGTGGAAAATAGCCCTTTCCCAACCCTTGATAATGCCAATGATGATGATGATGGACAAAATCAGTCCTCAAATGAAGAGAGTGGCTTTGCATAAGCTTTGTAGATGATTTTGTGGAGGATTTGATGAAGGATGAAGCTTTCATTTATAGATTATTTTGATGGGAGAAATCGCCAAATGGATGAATGTGGGACAAAGATTTAGCCAATGAGATGAGGCTACTTGCCAAGTTGTGAGTGGTTGAGGATTGTGCAAGATTTGGGGATTGTGACAAAGAGAGGGATATTTCAAATTTGAATTTGAGAGTAAATGCTAAGTTTGACTTGTGCAAGGGACATGTAAGAGCCATGTAAGAGCTCATAAATGCTTTGTTTGGTGTACATGTCCACTTGTTTTTGAATTCAAACTTGAGGGAATATTTCTCAAAGATGCCATGTTGATGGAAAATGCTGATTTTATAAATGAATTAAAATGATTTATTGGTGCAAGTGGGAAAAGATAGAGGATGTGATGGGTGGTTAGGTTAGGCTGATTAGGATTACATTAACTTAAATGATGCTTAGGTGAGTTTGACCTTTTTGACTTGAATATTTGATTTATTTAAATAAAAAAGGGATGGAATATGCATTTTGATATTTCGATTAAATAAAGTTTGGTTTATTTAATTAAAAGGTTGATGTTTGGTTTATTTAATTTAAATGAAAAACCTTAGGAATGAAATTAATGAGTTTACTTGATGAATGGATGAAGGTGAACTTGATTAATTTGATGAGTGGATTTATGTGAAACCTGGTTTACTTGATGAATGGACCTAATTGAATGCATAATGCTAATTTTGCATGTTTACATTTTGCCCCTCTTTGAAGCAATGTACTTGTTGCGTTGGTTCAAAGAATAAACTTGTCATGATCAAAATTAAAAAAATTTATGATTTTTTCGGTTGCCCCAATAGAAAGAAGTACACTGGTACATTGCCCCCTTGAGAGATCGAGTGAAAAGATTCTATTTGAGGGTCGATCTCACGATAAAGAGGTTTAAAATGGATGGTTATGGATGATGATGCAAATGAGATGGTTTTAAAATGCTTAGAATAACAAATATATATTATCTTTAAAAACTTAAATGATGATATGATGTGATATGCTATGATTATGCCATGGATGTTTTATGCAAATATGTGATTTATGAGATGCTTAGACTAACAGATCTATATTATGATGATGGACATGCATGTGAGATGATATACAGAATACTGATGGTTTGTGGATGTAGGATGGATGCACTAGTGATGATGATTAACTGATCATGATGTGATGTTAGTGCGGAAAAGAAGACATTAGATGATGACAAGAGGATCCAACAAGACAACTTTATGAGAGATGATGATGATGAAATGATGATGAGAAATGGATGTTTTTCTTATCAAGGATTGAGATTTTAAAAGGGTTACTTACCTTATGTTTGATAACATGCATAAGCACAATGCATCAAGGTATAAAGGACTAGGATGGCTTTTTACTTAGTGTGATGGACTTTGACTCAACAGATAGATAGGAGTATTCTTGTTCACACCTGACATACGAAAACCTTGCTAGGATGCACTTTAGAAGTTTCAAACATCTCAGACCAAAACACGGAAAGGTATAACCAATCAATGCAATAGTCAACAAGCTGTCCAAAAAATCCTCTATACATATCTAACAAAGCAAGTATTCACCAAGTTATTTTGTAAGAACTTTCAACAAGCATAGCAGACAAAAGGATCATGATCGTTGCCCCATTCCTATCTCTCGAAATCCTTCATTTGGATATCATCAAGAGGTCCTTGAACTGAGCGCAATAAGATAAGTCAAAAGACAAAGATAAAGCACACAAACAAGTTGATGTTCTTCAATACCGCTAACCAAAAGGGAATGTGTTTTTAAGGATAAGAACTGAAACTATTGCCAAAAGATAATGCCCATTGTAGGAAGGATACATCCTAGGACATGTTAGTGGATGGCGGCACGTCATTTTGTTTATCCAAATTGTTATTTCTGATAAATAATGCCCCTTGTAGGAAGGATTCATCCTAGGACATGATGTAATCAGATGATTGATATGGGACTATTTGGATGATGGACTATCGACACAAATAATTGACCAACTTGTTTACGTACTGACTTAGACTTGAGACTTGACGTTTTTGAGTTGTACTTTTAAGTTGCTAGACTTGTTTCTAACTGTTTCACCAAAGGTTGAGGATGACGATCAGTTTATCATGGATGGTTTAATTGTGGGTGCAAGCGAGATGAGGTGGATGGATTTTTTCAAATATTTGGATGTTTTTGACGTTTTTCAATGTTTTGAGGCTTTTTTTGGTATTTTTTGAGGTTTTACAAATGTTTTGATTTTTGATTTTCCAATGTTTATTGGATTTTCTGAGATTTTGACCAAGAGACTAACCTAAAGACCTATCCTAGGGGCCTCGAGTGCTGATCAACAGATTAGCCTTGCCTACGTTATACACACAAAAACCACGTAGTTCGACTGATGACTTGACCAATTTACAGATGAAGATATACATGATGAATTGCTAGCTTATTATGATAGACTCCTAAAGGACTGACCTAAGTGTCTCGGGGGATGATCAAATATCAACCTTGCCTACATTCAAGCTTAGAGATGACGTAGTTCGACAAGACGACTCTGTTTTTGACTTTTTGACCAACTTTTTGACTTGTTTTTGGATTTTGATATGTTTTGATGTTTTTGGATTTTGTGCTTTTTCAATGTTTTTGGATTTTCTGATGTTTTGATGTTTTTGGATTTTCTGATTTTTTTATGTTTTTAGATTTTCTGATATTCTAATATTTTTTGGATTTTCTGATATTCTGATGTTTTTGGATTTTCTGATTTTTCTGATGTTTTTGTATTTTCTGATTTGAGGACTTTAAGAATATACACAAATCCGATCCAATGAGAGCATGCCCCCAGCATGATGCATTAGACTACTCCGATAAAGGAAAGACAAACTGACCTTAAGGATGGGCCGAGTAGTACTAGGAGGGATCATGATGCAAAAACATGACCAAGCTATGGTGCGGATGTGAGTGGATGAGTGATGGATGGAGACCAAAATGCGATGGATAATGGAAGTGAAATGGATGGATGATGCAGAACAAGCCGTAAAGATCCTGGTGGATGGGAAGTGCTTATTTACACAAGGCACCTATTTTCTAGGTTTTCACCAAGGTACTTGTCCAAAGTGCCATCGAAGTGGTTTTCACTAGAGGACGATTTTTTTTCTTTACTATTTTCAATCCTTTTTCTAATTTGTTTTGGATTTTTTTTGCTTTTTTGCTTTTTTTGTTGTCACTAAGACACCTGTTTTCCAGGTTTTCACCAAAGTAACCATTTTTAAGGACATTTTTTGATTTTTTGGATTTTTGGTTCTATACCTTGAAAGATTTAGGCATAAAACTTTTTGAGATGAGAGCTATTCATGGGCTCTTGCAGAGGTTCCCCTTTGAGTGTTGATAACTGATATGCCCTTGATTTGTAAGTTGTTGTTATAACAAATGGTCCCAACCAATTGGGTTCAAATTTTCCTTTGTTGCTTGGGTTTGGGACATTCTTCTGATTTTCTTTGAAGACCAGTTCTTTGACTTGGAATGTCCTGCTTCTGATTTTCTTATTGTAGCTCCTTTTGAGTCTATTCTGATAGACTTGCAAATGATTCAAAGCATCTATACGTTGCTCATCCAGTAACTCTAGCTCATTTAGTCTTGATACACGGTACTCTTCATCCATGGTGAGGTTTTGCAGTGATATCCTGAGGGATGGGAGCTCGATCTTGATGGGGAGTACAACTTCTGATCCGTAGACCAAAGAGAAGGGGGTGGCTCCAATGTTTGTGTGAATACTGGTTCGATAGGCCTAGAGGGCGGGATTAAGCTGTAGGTGCCAGTCACGACCTGCATCATTGACTGTTTTCTTGAGGATTTTCAAAATGGTCTTGTTTGTAGCTTCTGCTTGGCCATTGCCTTGGGGATAGTATGGGGTAGAGAAGCAATGTTGGATTTTGAATTTTTCGCATAAGTCATGAACATCTTGATTTTTGAATGGTGTCCCATTATCTAAGATAATGGCTTGTGGGACATCGTAGCGACAAATGAGATAGTTCAAGATAAAATTTGAAATCTGTTTCTCAGTTATGTACATCATGGGTATGGCTTCCACCCACTTAGTAAAGTACTCCATTGCGGTTATGATGAATTTGTGGCCGTTAGATGAGGTGGGCATGATTTTTCCAATGAGATCGAGTCCCCACTGTGAAAAGGGCCATAGTGTGACAATAGGATGAAGCTCTTGAGCTGGAGCATGGATGAGGTCTCCATGCTACTGACATTGTAGACACTTTCTGGCATGATCATGTGCTTCTCTTTCCATTGTGGGCCAATAATACCCCATCCTCAGTAATTTCTTAGCTATGGTCATTCTGCTCGAGTGCGAACCACAAATACCATTATGTACTTCAGTTAGAGCGGTTAATGCCTCCTCATCATTTAGGTAGCATAGTAGGGTTCCTTCTATGCTCCTACGATATAGGGTATCTCTTAGAATGAAAAATATGGATGCCTTTTTTACAAAGGTTCATTTTAGGTTTGATGGTAGGTCGGCGGGTATGACTCCTATTCAAAGGTATGTGTAAATGTCATGATACCAAGGATCACTAGGACCAACGATTTCGCACACGAATTCTAATTCTGGTACCTCGAATGCGGGCACAAGATGCTACTCAATCAGGAATTCATATTTTTGGAATGTTGTTGGGCATGTGTAGTAGGGACCCAATTGTTGCCATGGCGTCTGTTGCTCTGTTGTTTGCTCTAGGAATCTGCTCAAATGTGATATTGATGAAGGATTCTTTGAGAGTCCACCAATTTCTTGTATGGAGTGAGCTTTTCGTCCTTGGTCTGATATTCATCATTGACTTGATCTATGATCAATTGGGAGTCTCCATATACTTTGAGAGCTATGATGTTACACTGCACTGCTATTCTGAGCCCTATGGTTAAGGCCTCGTATTCCACAATGTTATTAGTGCAAGGAAATGATAGTTTGTAAGGCCTTTGTATGGAATCCCCTTGTGGGGTGATGAAGAAGAGACCAACTCCTGATCCATGCTGTGTGTATGAGCCATCAAAGTATAGTTTCGTGTGGTTAGCTACGTTGAGATTAAAAACGGATTCATCTGGAAACTCTGAGACGAGAGGGTTCTCAGAATAGATTGGTGCTTATGCCAGTTGGTCTGTGATGACTTGGCCCTCGATTGCTTTCCTCTCCACATATTCGATGTCATATTATGATAATATCATCACCCATTTTTCCATTCTTCCTGTGAGCATTTCCTTTGATAGTAGGTATTTGAGTGGGTTGATTTTGGCAATGAGCTTTATTTTGTGTGCCAACATGTAATGTTTGAATTTTTGTGATGCAAACACTATTGCGAGGCATGCTTTCTTGATGAATGAATAGTTTAGCTCATGACCAACCATTGTCCTGCTAATGTAATAGATAGCCCTCTTCATTCCGTTTTCATCATACTGAGCTAGGAGAGCTCCAAGGGCTGCTATTATTGCTGACACATATAGAATCAATGGCTTTCTTGGGATGGGTGGCATTAAGACTGGTGGTGTTAGTAGATATTCCTTGATTTTGTTGAATGCCTCTTCGCACTTGGTATCCCATTTATACGCTACTCCCTTGTGGAGTAGGTGAGAGTATGGGTTTTGTTTGTCCGCCAGTTGTGCTATGAATCTTCGAATGGATTGTAGTCTACCTTGGAGACCTCTTAGTTGCTTTAATGTTTTTGATGCCTCCATCTCGAGGATTGCTTTTACTTTTGTTGGATCTACCTTGATACCCCTCATTGAAACTATATATCCTAAGAGCTTTCCTAATTGTATGCCAAAGACACACTTATTTGGGTTTAGTCTGACCTTGTACTCCTCCAGTCTGTCAAAGATGGCACTTAGGGTTGCTATGTGATCCTTTCTCTTTCTGGACTTGGCTAGAATGTCGTCAACATAGTCTTTGACTGTTTTATGAATCATGTCATGGAATATTAATGTCATGGCCCTTTGATATGTTTCCCCTGCATTTTTTAAGCCGAATGGCATCATGTTCCTGTAATAAGTCCCCCATGCATAAGTGAAAGTTGTCTTATGTTGATCCTCTTTTGCTATCATGATTTGATTGTATCCTGAAAAATCTGTCCATTAGTGATAGCATCTCATGTCCTGCTGTCATATCTACTATCATGTCAATATTTGGAAGCGAGAAGTCATCTTTTGGACATGCTTTGTTCAAATCTTTGAAGTCTGTACAGATTCTAATGGCTCCGTCAGGTTTTGAAACAGGTACCAAGTTTGATACCCATTCTGGATAATCTATTGGCCATATGAATCCTGCATCTAGAATCCTTTTTAGCTCCATTTTCATCAATAAGGTGATCTGAGGGTGCATTTTTTGAAGCTTTTTTCTGACAGGCTTTGCTTCTAGATACACTGCTAAGTGGTGAACCACAATCTTTGGATCAAGTCCTGGCATGTCAGAATAACTCCATGTGAAGTTTATCTGTCTTTCCCTTAAGAAGGCTGCTAGGAGCTCTTGCTCTTCTCATAGTAGTGATTCTGCATAGAATGTGATATGCGGGGTCTCCTCTGTTCCTAGGTTGACCGGATTGCATTTTTTTGCCAAGACTGCTGACTTTTCCTGATGAATAGCTCTTAAAGGAAGATTGAATCCCCCATCCTCAGGTGCCTTAGAGAGGTTTTCACCATTGGATGCATTCTTTATTTTTACTTTTTTCTTGTCAGAGAGTGCAACAGTGTGGTTTTTACTCAAGGAATTGGATATTATTCTTAATTTCTCACTTTTGTGACTAAAGGACTCAATCGTTTCCCCATAATAGGCATGTGTGTCCAACTCCATTATAAACCCTGCTTTGTGATCCCCATCTAGAATGTTGTCCCACAATCCCATGAATTCTGAGAGTGCCTAATCATTTTCGAATGTATCAAGAACCAGTGGTCCTCGTTGGTCATAGTCGATCAGTTGGGGGTATACTAAGCAGATTTCATGATCTTGGTGATCTGATTCAAAAGATAGGGTGCTAATCATGCAAAGAGTGGTATCTTTGAATAACCTAGGTAGGTTGGATATGGGGTCCTCATCATCGCTACTACTACAAACATCAGTTATATCAAAGGTATAGATATCTAGAACATGAACTATGGATACTGGTAATCGTAGTTCTGCTGTAGTTGGCTGATGAGGTTTATTAGCCACTCTAACCAGAGGACTTCGGCCACATATGGTTATACTCAGAGGGATACATCCAAGGCCAAGATCTGTTATTGTTCACGTCTCTGGAATGATAGGTATTATGAGCCCATTGTCATTTTGTCCCAGTCTTTGATTTCTATCATAGCCTATTGCGAGCATCATTTGCAGACCCTTGCTTTGGTCATCCATTGGTAAGTCTGGTACTGGTCTTTCATCTTGATATAACATGTGAGATGGATCTGATTCAATAACCTCCCAACCAAGATCTCCCCAACTTGTAAATTCGGGATAGTCTGTAGGGGATGTTTGAGATGTGGAAGCCTCATTTATTTGTGGATGCCCCATGATCTAGGAGATTGTGGTAACTCTCCTACCACAAAGGAATTATTAGGCAGCTTGTAGCTTCCACAACCTTCATCCTGGATGATGACCTTGATGTCGGAGATGGTGGGAATGGTGTGAGTGGCGAGTGTCTTTGTCACAGAAGTGGATGCGAGGGTGGTGGGATCGATGTATGGTGTGGATGGGACCTCATCATTTTTTGGTACTTGGGGGATTTTGTAATACTTTGCTTCAAGATTTTTGCAATACAAGAAAGGTTCGAGATCTCCATGGACAGTAACTTCTTGTCCATTATGTGTAAATTTCACACATTGGTGGAAGGTTGATGCTACTACTTTCATTGCATGGATCCATGGACATCCTAGGAGGATATTATACGACAAGTCAAGGTCCAAGACCTGACAAGTGGTTTCCATGATGGTGAGCCCTACTTGAATAGGGAGTTTGATTATGCCCTGAGACACTCTTTGTTGGTCATCATGTGCTCTTATCGTGATACCCTTCCCTTTGTTGATAGAATCTTTTGATATTTTCAACTGCTTGATGATGCTCAAAGAATAGATGTTCAAACCTGCACCTCCATCCACCAAGACCCTTTTTATTTTTCTCTTATGTACTATGGATTCCAAGTGAAGTGCACGGTTGTGAGATGGTTGGGTGGGGAAATCTTGGTTAGAGAATGTAAGAAGATTAGGTGTAATGATATTTCTGACCATAGCTTGGAATTGCTTCGCATCAAGATCTGCGAGGACAATGGATGAGGCCAACACTTCTTCAAGAATTTTCCTATGGGCAGAAGATATTTTTGGCAACTCCATGATGGAGATTTGTGCTGGCATTCTCTTGAGTTGATCTAGGACATTGTAGCCATTAGGAATGAATCTAGATGTAGGGACGTTGTTTGGCTGGGATGATCCTACGATGGTTACTTTTCTGCCTCTTGTGGTGACTCCACAATCTTTGGCATAGGCGCCCTTGATGGTGATGACCATGTAGTTTTCATCTAGGGAGGCAATGACTATTTCATACACATGATTTATGTTTGAGTGGGTGCCTTTCCCTTTATCATTTTTATTCCCTTTGTTGCCATGATTCGACATCTGATTCGTATATATCTTAAGATCTTGATTTCCTATAGGTTGTTCCATGTTTATTATTCTTTTATCGATGAGATCTTGGATGATGTTTTTCAGTTTCATGCAACTGTTTGTGGTATGGCCTTTGATTTTATGGACTTCGCAAAGTTGATTTTCATTATACCAAGGAGGTTTCACATCCAGTTCTTGGTAATTATCAAATGTAGGAGGCTTGATGAGTTTTTTCGTCTATCAACTTTTTCATTATGTCCTCAAGTGGTTCCCCCAAAATGGTGTATTTTCGCTTGGGATAACTCTTGCGTTAAGGTGGTCCTCTTTGCTCATTGAGATTATTGATTGTTGGATTGTTGTTTGGTTGGTGTGTTGTGTGATGTGTTTTGGTATTGTGTCTGGATTTGTGATGTGGGTGTATGTTGGCGAGGAGCACTAATGACCACCTTGGCATTGATGACACCATCATTAGTAATGTTTTTGTTCCTTGCCCACGTGCGAGGTTTATCATTATAATTGGATGGTGGGCCATTGTTTTGTTGTTTAGGGTATGATGTTGATTCTGTGGGTTGAGTCATAAGGGCTCTTTTGATGCTGAGCACCTTGGGGATCAATTGATCATATGTGGTGATGCCCTAAACCTTGAGATGAAATGCCAAGCAACCTTCAAGGTTGGCTATGATGGTGCAAACTTGTTGTTCTTCTAGCATGTTCCACTTGCTCAGATTGGCCTTGGATCACCATTGTTGTAGGAATGAAGCAAAAGATTCACCCTTTCCTTGTTTCAGAGCTAAGAGTTCTTCTAGACTAACATCCATTGCAATGTTGCATGCATAGTTCTTAATGAATGCGTCTATAATTTCTTGAAATGTTCTAATGCCTGAAGGTAAGCGAGAGAACCATTCCATAGTGTGTCCTGCCAAACTCCTAGGGAATAACCACATCAGATAAGTATCGTCGTATGCGACTTCCATGCAATGAACCTGGAATTCCCTGATGTGATCTTCAGGGTTTCCCATCCCTCAATATTTATCAAATTTGGGGATCTCAAATCCCTTGGGGAATGGTTTCATTACTAGGCTCCTATAAAATGGATACAAAGATAAGAAATTTTCTTCGTGTCTTTGTTGTTCGCTCTAATTGAAGATCAAGCACTTGTTGAGAGAGCAACTTGATTTGTGTCGTTACATCGTTTTGTGGATCAGGGGGTGGGATGAAAGTGTTTTGGGGTGTTTCAATTGTGGGTTGGATGGGTGGGTTGGTCGGTGTGTTGTTTGATGGTATTTGTATGTTCTGTCAAGCTAGATAGGCTTCCACCTGCTTTTGTATGAACAACACATGTTGTTGATCTTGCTATTGCTGCGCTAAGATTTGTGCTTGTTGTTGCACTTGTTGTTGTTCCAACAATGCTTGTTGTTGGGCTTCCAATTCTGTTGCTTCTTGCTACTCTTGATATTGCTTTATTGCTTGCTGATATGCTTGTAATTGTGTTGCTTGTCTTTGTGCAAGGAGTTGTACTTAATATTGGGCTTGTTGTGTCTGATTTTGAGCTTGCACTTGTGCTGCTTGTGCTTGTGCTGCTTGTGCTTGTGCTACTTATTGTTGCAATAGAGCTTGTACTTGAGTGGTCTTTTGTGCTTGTGATACTTGAGCAGCTTGGGTGGCTTGTTGTTGTTGTTGTAATAAAGCATGGGCTTGCACAACTTGTTTTGCTTGTAATGTGGCTTGTGCAGTATGGGAAGCTTGGGTAGCTTGCGTAGCTTAAGTAGCTTGTTGAGCAGCTAGGTGTACAACTTTTTGTTTTTGCACGTGTTGGAATCCCCTTTGAAAAGCAACTTGCAATGCCGCATTGTATTGACTTGATGTGGTGGAATTTGGTGGTGGTGGGGGTGGTGGTGAATGGTGATGTCGTGTTGATTATTTGATTGGTGGATGGTGTTGTTGATGTGGTGGTTTGAGTGATAAGTGGTGTTGTCGATGTGATTGGCCCTTGAGAGACAATGTTTTACGATGTTAGGGGGGTGGTCGATGATGTTGCAATTGCTTGTGCATTTTTCATATGTTGTTGCGATGTCGACAAGTTTTGAGTGTTTGACATAATGCTTTGGTTGATATTTGGGATGTTGTTTTGGTTGATACTTGGTAAAGGGGGAAGCCCTAAGCCAAGGAGTGGTGCGGATGATGATGGCAATGGTGGAAGTGGTGGAAATGTAAGGGGTGTGAGTTGTTGTGAAAATTTTGTGGTGTTGAAAATACCTCCAGGCCTGAACATATCTCCTTCCTCTTGTGAACTTGTGAGGAGAGGTGTTTGAGGTGTTGCGTAAAAAAATGATGATGATTGATCATGATGGAATTTGAGAGGAAAATTTTTGTGTAATGGGTTTTGGGGTATGTTTTGTTCGAATACGATGTTTGCATCCAATTTTTGATTATTAACAAGGGGGTGTGTTTGAATAGTATTGAGGAATGCATTTCCCTTATTAACATTGGGTTGGGTTGGAGCAAACGATGTCGTGATCTGTGGGATGTTTTGCGTGATGTTTTGGGATGGGGGTGTAGATGAGATGGGAATGGTGGATGAGATTGGAGGAAATGATGTCTCCACTATGGTACTCATGTTGAAATCCGAAGGTAACTTGGCTCCTTGTTTTGCTAATTCAAGCATGTATAACGAAGGGTTGAGCCTCATCATGATGTTGATGATTTTATGGTTTTCTAGATTTTGAAGCATTTTAGTCATGAGTCATGAGTCATTCCAAAGGTAAGATCCTCTCCTTGGTTTTCCTCTTGTGGGTTTTACGATGATGTCAGAAGGTTAACTGTGAGAGTTCTAGGCCCAATGGGATTCATTTTAGGAGTGGTTTGACTTAAATCACTTGAAGCGGGTGTTTCTTTGTTGGCTTTCGTGCTCTTCTTGTATTGAGATCTGGTTTGAACCATAAAACAAGGATCATTTTTTTAAGAATGGGAGATGAATATGTTGATTCTTTGGATTGATTTTTATTTTATGTCTCAAAGCAAAAAATTTTAGGATATCTTGAGGATCAAAAGGTGATATGATGATGATGTAAAAGATGAATGATGTGGATGTTATGATCTCTTGGTAAATCTTGAAGGAAATACTAGGCTTTTGGGACTTTCGGATATGTTTCGGATTTTAATTTGGGATTTGTCCTTGATTGATTTTGATTTTGATTTTGATTTTGAAAAAATAGACCCTAAGATGTTTGGATGATTATCTAAGGGATAGATTTGATCAAAGGATGATAATTTGAATATGTGTGGGGAGAAGGATGCATCTACCCACACCTATCCAAACAAGATGATAGTTTCACTAAGCATATGATGAATGATTCATCTACATATACTAAGCTAAACGAGATGGTTTTGATAAATTTTGACTAAGCGTATGCAAGAGGATACATCTACACATAGCTAGCCAAAGGTGATTTTGATAATGTTTTTAAGGATTTAGTCTCAAGGATTTTGATGATTTTGATATTTCCAAAAAGCCTAGCATTAAGGATGATTTCAAGATTTTCCAAAAGGTGATTGTGAGATGATATTTGTTTTGATGTTTGAAGGATGGATGGAAAATATTTTGATTTCCTTTGATCCTAAGATGAACCTAAAAACGACACTTCATTTGCCTAGACCTAGGTAGTGAAGAACAAGCTTTTCTCTAAACAAGATGTTCAAACTCTCTAAAAAGATTTGGGTTTTGGCAGTAATAGAATGAAAACAAACCGGGATTGTTCCTTGAAGCCTTTTTGTAAAAGTTAAAAAGCAATCTTTGGCTGACTTCGTATAACATAGAGATACGTTCTTGATGGGCTTCCAGACTAAGGTCTTTCACCTTTGGTTTCTTATCTTGATTTTGTGTGAAATCATTGGAGACACATGTGTGGGGTCCAATTTTTTTTAATCTTTGCTTAATGGATTCTTTTTACCACAAACACTTCTTGATTATCTTTCAAACTGAATGTCTAATGTCTCAACTTCATCTCATTTCACAAGGTATATTATGCAAAAATTTTATGAAATTAAGGCAAGGGTTACCTATTGTTTAACTTTAGTGGGAAAATTGAGATGTAAATTCAAGTGCTTAGAAACCTCTAAGGATGTAATCCCAAGGGAAAGCAATAACATGAGAATTTGGTCAATGGTATTTTCCTCCTAAAGGGTTTGAAATTTTGAGGATCATGTTGAATGTTTGTTTTCAAATGTTTTCGATCAAAGCACTATGTTTTCAAACAAGAACGATTACAACCCTATGGATGTGAAAGACAATATTTGTTGGATCCCCACTTGGACAAGTCCAGCTATGCTTATCTTTAGTGAATGGTTAGATGCTTGACCCCAATGGCTCCCCTCCATGACACTCACTTATACAAGGTAGCCAAGCATCAAAACCCATGAAAATCCCATGGCATGTTTTCCATTTCTACTAAAAGACCGTAAAAGTGTGGGGTGGCTTCAGAACGACCGTTCTTGCACCAACAAATAGATTAAGAATTTTGGAAAATTCTAGCACATGGGTTTTAATAAGGACTTTCCGTTTGTGGAGATTGACCCATATGACAAGAGTCCCCTTTCAGATCCATCTTGTCGGAATCAACTGCGTGATATTGGCGTTTACTCCAATACCCACATTTATATCCCAGTTGGAAATACTCTTGGCTTTAGAGTGTTACTGGTTGAGTTGTTCCCTTGGGTGAGTACTTTTTCCCCAAGGAAGGCCCTCTAGGATAAACAAAAGTGAATAAAGACAAAATCCGTAACTCGATCAATCTTTGATGGCAACAAAGAGAGAATATACATGATAATCCCCCACTCACACTCGCACAAGATCTTGTTCAATTTTAAACCCAAATCGAAGTGTGGAAATGATTGCTTTATCTTACCCTAAAGTCATAAAAAAGGCCTTTTGATTCTCAAGATCGCTATAAAGCGTGAGAGAAGCGCATACATCCTTTTTCAATGCCTTTAGTTTAAGTAAGCTTTCACGAAAAAAAAAGTTGCACTTGTTATTTTTAAATCCACAAAGCAAAATGTGAGTTCTTTTTAAGCACCAAAAGACGAGTGAGAGATACTTTGTTCAATTGTTAATCCAAGAAACAAAATCTAGTAAGTTGCATTCCTAATGTTCATTTTAGCCTTTGCAAGAAGAAATTGAAAGATTCTTTTTAAACCCAAATGAAAATTAATGTCCTAAGAAAGAAAAGATAGCAATTTTGTGAAAAGTGTTTAAACAAACACTAAAGTGTTAAAAAACACTTTAATCTTTCAAAGCATCATCTTCATTACTTCTCCTCCTTTCGTTTTCCTTCTTTTACCTTCATTGTCCTTCGTTATCTTTTCGCTTACCTTATTTTCCTTGTACCTATTAAGAAAGAAAATCCATTTATTAAAATCATTTTAAACATTAACTTTAAATGATAGAAAATGACAAAGAAGTTAATGATTTTAAACTAATGAGAGGAATCATTAATTAGAATCATAATTTGCAAATAGATAAATATTCACAATAATTTGAGTAATATTACAAATCCCTTTTACTCAACACCAATTAATAAGGATGCTTGTAATCTTTGGTTTCTGATTTTCAATTATCTGCTCAAGAAGACACTGCTCCTAGCTAAAGATATTCACAATAAAAACAAGAGTAAGGTAGCTAGGAAACAATGACTTCAAATCTATATTCGATGTCCTTTATTCATGAAAATCAAACACAAAAGGCTACAAATTATTCTATATTTTAGGTATTCAATATTCAATGTCTTTTAATGCTGAGGTATTCAATGTCCTTTTTTTTTTTTACTCTAGGCTGGCCCTTATTGGTTTGCTAGCAGGGAATACCAAGTGATCTAATGATAAAAGATCAATATCTTTAAAGTCCATTCAGCCAGATCAAAGCCTAGGACAGGAAGTGATTAGCAGCAAGGGCATGGGAGCATGGGGTAACACAAGGGACAACCAACAATAGTTCCTCTCAATTTGCTTCTAGCTAGTGAGAAAAAAATTAAATTTGGTGTAGTCACTACCACACAGGATCTCGATTTTCACAGGCCTCAGGTTAGCGGCTGAATAAAATAAAACTTTCAATCTATCACATTTAATCCACATACAGAGAAGGCAACGGATAAAATTCAAGTAAATGCATTTGGCAGGTGAATAAAGGAGATAAACGAATAAATGCTAAAAAAGAATTTCACGCAAGTGGATTTGTCATGTGTAAATCCGCGCCCTGACAAGCAAATTTTTTTTTTAGAAATCTCTTTCAAGAAAATGCAAGTGGTCAGCGAATAGAATAGAAGCATAGAGAGGGTGCGATAGTTTGCCTCAAAGATGTGGTCCCATGGCTGCAATGATTGCAAGGTAAATTCCAAAATGGATTTGTTGAAAAGGCTTTAGAAACCTACAGGGAAATGTGTTTGGCTGGTGTAAAACCAATCAACAATAAATGCTCAGTAAGAGATTTTTGATCTAGTGCATTTATGACATGAAAACAAAGGTCCAAACCTATGCAGTCAATAACTCTGAACTTGCACCTAATCACTTAGAAGAAACTTTCAAATTTATGGAATTGGCAGGTCTTTGTTGATGATCAAGTTAAAGTGGCTCAAGTGATCAATAAAAGTTGAAAGACCAATAAATTCCCAAAACAACATTAATGGTAGGATTCATACAAAAGGATTCACAAAAATTTGATAGCAGGACAAGTTGTTGAATGAAACCACCACTACCATGTGCAACGAAAAAAAATAGCAATGAGAAACAAGCACCAGATTTAACGTCGTATGACTGTAATAAAATAATTAATGTCTTAAATCCATCTAAGATGAAGTTCAAGAATCACATTTAAGATCACCAAAGGCCATTAGTGTCACCTCTCAACACGTGTTACACATGCATAGACCATTCAACACTAAAACCCAGATCCTGTACGTAGAGAAACATAAGGAAAACATCTACAAATTCTCAAACTAGACAAATACAGGCCAAAAACAATGAAAAAGAAAACATGTGAAATACAAATGGACAAGGAGAAAGGGTCATATGTGGTGCGTGCCTTCACAGTGACTCTTGAATCCCACGCAAATCAAATGCTATCAGATGTTACATAATATGAGTGACTAAGTCTGTGCCATAAATGAACAAAACTTAGAGGAGAGGCAAAAGTATGGATTGATTGATATGGGACGTGATCTTGTAGGATATTAAGAAAAGGCCGAAAGTGATGACAATAATGACAGGTAAATAAAGCATTTTTTTATCTTTTTTATTTAAAAATAAATAAAAAATTCTTGACGTGTTTATAGAAATAGCT
The DNA here is from genome assembly GCA_007258455.2 of Sequoia sempervirens. Classification (NCBI taxonomy): domain Eukaryota; kingdom Viridiplantae; phylum Streptophyta; class Pinopsida; order Cupressales; family Cupressaceae; genus Sequoia; species Sequoia sempervirens. Next base: position 168,276 of record VDFB02359820.1, read on the forward strand.
GAGAGTGATGACAAAATATTAAAGGAGAATGCTTGCATTCACAAAGAATCTTAGTGAAAATTATGTAAATTGATTTCTATTGATTTTCTACCATAGAAAATATGATCATTTTTTTTTTTAATCGAGCATCAAATGGTCTCCAGTTCACCTCCCTCACCAACCGCCACTTGCAGCAGCCTGTAAAAGCGAATCAACAACTATCTCGCATATATTTCAATGCAAAATGAATCTCAATCGTTAACAATGAGGCAATTGAAATTTGAGCAGCATAAGATAAAAGTCAAATGAATGTTGCTTACACAAATGTGGTTATAGATAAACATAGGCAAATCTAGTGAGATCAACCATGCATCAAAATATAGATATAAATCAACAAATCCGCATGTAAAAAAAACAAAGACATCAACTAATGAAAATCCCTCCTTCTAGCGCCATTATGTAGATGCTAAATCCTACATTTTCTCAAAACAAACATTAGCATTCTTATTTAACACAAAGCAAAATAAAAGCATCCCTATGAAATAATGAAACATGTTAATCATGCAATGAAAAGAATCCAAGAAACTAAATAAAACACATAATAACATGAATCAAACCCTATCCCATAGTGGACTGGTGCTATTGTGGAAAATAGCCCTTTCCCAACCCTTGATAATGCCAATGATGATGATGATGGACAAAATCAGTCGTCAAATGAAGAGAGTGACTTTGCATAAGCTTTGTAGATGATTTTGTGGAGGATTTGATGAAGGATGAAGCTTTCATTTATAGATTATTTTGACGAGAGAAATATCCAAATGGATGAATGTGGGACAAAGATTTAGCCAATGAGATGAGGTCACTTGTCAACTTGTGAGTGGTTGAGGATTGTGCAAGATTTGGGGATTGTGCCAAAGAGAGAGATTTCAAATTTGAATTTGAGAGTAAATGTTGAGTTTGACTTATGCAAGGGACATTTAAGAGACATGTAAGAGCTCATAAATGCTTTTTTGGGTGTACATGCCCACTTGTTTTTGAATTCAAACTTGAGGGAATATTCCTCAAAGATGCCATGTTGATCAAATGGAAAATGCTGATTTTATAAATGAATTAAAATGATTTATTGGTGCAAGTGGGAAAATCTAGAGGATGTGATGGGTGGTTAGGTTATGATAACTAGGATTAGATTAACTTAAATGATGCTTAGGTGACCTTGACCTTTTTGACTTGAATATTTGATTTATTTAAATAATTTAAAAGGGATGGAATATGCATTTTGAGATTTCAATTAAATAAAGTTTGGTTTATTTAATTAAAAGGTTGATGTTTGATTTATTTAATTTAAATGAATAACCTTAGGAATGAAATTAATGAGTTTACCTGATGAATGGATGAATGTGAACTTGATTAATTTGATGAGTGGATTAATGTGAAACCTGATTTACTTGATGAATGGACCTAATTGAATGCATAATGCTAATTTTGCATGTCTACAAATATGTTTTCAAATCATACGGATATTGTTGAAAATCCAAACAAGATTTTAATAACTCCAAGTCAAGGTAACACCATGCAAAATAAAAGTTACCTAAATCAAGACAATGTGATTCCCAACACTAACAATGTTCAATTTCAACCTATCATGCCAAATCCAAACATCATCCCAAATCAGAACATTGTACATGATCCCATTCAAAAAACACAAGTATGCATCCCAAATTTGCTTGAACAAAAACCAAATCAACTATATTAAGGGAGTCAAGATCGAAATCAAGATCAAATTTTGCAAGATCAAATTGCTACACTTACCAAAATAGTTGAGTCATTGTGCCAAGAGACATCTCCACCACCATTACCCATATCAACATCATTCCTTGGTTTAGGGCTTCCCCCTTTACCTAGCACCAATCACTCCATCCAAATCAATCCACCTAACATCAATCAAGCCATCACATCAACTCCTTTGTATATACCATCGACATCACACCAACAAATGGTATCTAATCAAATGACAACATCAATCCTGTAAAATAAAAACATGGTCTCCCAAGGACCTATCACCTAGGTCATTCCGACCATTCCTATCACCTTGATCACTCCAAACACCACTATCATGCCCATCACATCTCAACCCCTCACTACCATGATCGCTCCAAGCATGTATCTCAACCACACATCACTACATCCAACATGATTCCAAATCCGCCACCACTACCGCCAAAACCAGATATAGCAAGACAATATAACATTATGCTAAAAGCTCACCAGGCCTACCAAAAGGCCATCCAACAATATCTAGCCACACAATGTAAGCAACAAAAGCTCAACAAGTGCAACAAGCCTCTTAAGCTGCCAAAGCCTCTCAAACTACCCAACAAACACAAGCACAAACAAGAAAACATTCAACCACTGGTGATAGCATTGATAATCCCCCCACTACAATTGTTGAAAACAATTATCAAGATCTATCCATCAAAGAGCACATTGAAGATGTTTCCATCTCATCCGAAGATCAAATCAACATATGTCAAGAGTCACTTTTCAATCATGATCAAAATCTACCAACCAACAATGATCCAATTCATGAAATGTCAACATCGTTTGACCTTATGGTTGAAGACATTGGAAATCCCTCCATGAAAATTGTTGAAAACAATGTTCAAAATCTCTCGATTAAGGAGCACATTAAAGATGTTTTTACCCCATCCGATGATCAACTCACCATACATCAAGAGCCACTTTTTAGTGATCTATTACAAGGAGTGTTAGGATTATTTGATCCTATTGAAATAATGCATAATCCATCGACCAATGATCATGATGAAAATGTTTCTACGGTGCCTAATAAGTTAGAGAACATATCTCAAGAATTTATTCTAAAGCATGATCAAAATCTTTCACCAAGGTCTAGCAATGGTCCTTTCCAAGACATGTTGACACCCTTTGACCTCATGGTTACAGATGCCAAAAGAATTCTCAACTCAACACTTGATCTAAGTCCACTCAAAGATCAAGAGGATATCGAGCCACTTACCATGACTACTGATGATGTCCAAGAACCCTTTGTAAGCAATCCATCCTTTGAAACTGACCCATGTCAAGAACTTGATCCAAAGCATGTTGAAAGCAACTCTAAAATCATTCAAAATCAAGAATTTATATCCCCAAGATACTATAATGATCTAATGGACACTCTCCTATTTATGCAAGATGGTCATATCCATGTAGGACATACTCCTCCATCTACCCATGAGATGCTTTTTGTGGATGGACAAGTAGATAATCTTCATACAGAACATGATTCCCTTACTCCTAACATTATTACACAAAAAGAGAAGGTTATTGAGTTGTCAACATTAGGATCAAATTTATTCTAAATTCAGACTGAGGACATCAGGTATGCAGATATCCAACATTATCCACTCAAGGAAACCAGTCAGATAAAACAGGATGTTTTGGAGTCAGCAAAGCATCCAATCGAAATAACATTATCTGCAATGGTCATTTATCAGAGAATGCACTCTAAACAGGAGCTCTCAAAACAAGCAAAATGAAAGAATGAAGGTACTACTTCCATAATACTGGGGGAAACTTCGTCTCAAGAAAACGTCAACATAGGGAGCACGAAGAGTCCTTATGATGAAACTAGTGTCAATACTACAACCAGCCACATAATGAATCTTCATCCACCCATCATCCCATCCATGAATTGGGAACAACGTCAAAAGAAAGAATTGAATCAAAGTACGAAGAACATTATCAAAGCAAAAGAAGCGGGGAAGCATAATGGAAAAATCAAATACACATGGATACCAAAGAATACAAAGAAAGATTATCCCTATCAAACTCCATCATTTAAAGAAACTATGGGGTAAAATAAAAAAGGGAAAAGTATCCATCGAAGATGTCCGCAAAAGCAAAAGCAGGCTTTTCAAGTGACGTACAAAGTGTATTAAATAGTTGGTCCTAATTCCACGCATACTCTCGTATCCACCCATCATTGCTCATCTTCCCACATTTTGAGAGTCAAACATTCCAAGCTGTCAACCAATCCATCTCCTATCCCTAAACACACTACATCCATACCTCCACGCATGATATCCAATTCTCACATTGACCATGTATTGGCAATGACCCTTCATCATAAGGATTCTAAAGGCACTCTATCGCGATGTGCACACAGAGACAAAGTTAACTCCGGTATCGACAAAGCAAATCAAGAATCCCAAAAGCTACATTCAAGTGCATGTATCTTAGCAAAGCAACTTCTTCAGGCAGGATACCGATGGCACATTATGAAAGGAGCATCCAGATCAACAACACCTTGTGATTCAACATGAGCTTAAAATCTTTCGAAAAAAAAAAATATATGAAAAAAAAAAGAAAAGAAAAATGATTGAAAATAGTAAAGAGAAAAAATCGTCCTCTAGTGAAAACCACTACAGTGGCGCTTTGGGCAAGTACCATGATGAAAACTTGGAAAACAGGAATCATGTGTAGAATCGAGCATTTGTGTTTGCTATTTCACATGAAAGCATCTCATCCCATCCATAATAAAGCCAACATTCCATCCATCTTATCCATAATAAATCCATTCATCCATGAACCATTTATCCATTTTTATCCACTACATCCATCATCCAAGTTATCTTGATCTTGATGAAATTTTGGGGCACACTTTACAATTGCTTATTGGTAAACATCTTGACATGGGTCGTTTTCATTAATCCTATCCTAGTAAGCATTATCTGAGCCATGAAGCATTATCCAAATGAGCATTCTTTATCCAAACACCTTATCTTATCGCAAGATAATCCTTGGCATCCTTTGCGTATCCATCCATCCATACACCTATCCGAGCATCCATCCATGGAATTCCATACATTGCTAGACACTTGGGGAAGATATTTACATCTTTCTTTGAGAATAAATCTTGGTTTATATCTTCCAAATTATGTGGCAATCCAAACATTGGCAAACGTGAAATCAAAGTGGTCAAAGCATTTGTGATCCAGAATCCAAATCACTAGCCCATGGCATATTTTGACGAGAAGACATTCCTTATTAGTCTTCATCTTTCATCGAACATCAATTCAAATAATCACTATTAGTTGCACCTAAGTTGCACATCAAATGTCACATCAAATCATTTAAACATCTTTTGTTCCAAACCAGGCTTCAACAATCCTGATCAATCAAATCCAATCAATCCATCATCATCTTGGGATATTCATCCTAATCCTTGTGTTTCCTAACATTATTCTTGCATTGTTGTGCATCCTCAACAATGTTATCATCATCAATCCCGATCAATCAATCCTTGCATTGTTGTGCATCCTCAACAATGTTATCGTCATCAATCCTGATCAATCAAATCTTTGCTTTATTGTGTATCCTCAACAATGTTATCATCATCATCAATCCATCGATCTGATCAATCAACCTTAGCTTGGTTTTTAGCAAAATCCCCAAATAGAGCACTAGTATCATCACACATCAGTATCCAAATCATCAAAATCATGCGAAAATCCAAAAACATCAGAAAAGAAGAAAATCCAAAAACATTAAAAAAAACATCAAAATCCAAAAACATTCAAAAAACATCAAAATCCAAAAACATTCAAAAAACATCAAAATACAAAAACATTCATAAAATCTCAGAAAACCACAAAACATTACAAAATCAAAAATCAAAACATTTGAAAATCTCAAAAACACCAAAAACAACCTCAAAACATTTCAAAACGTAAAAAACATCCAAATATTTGAAAAAATCCATTCATCTCATTTCTCTTTCACTCGAAATAATCAATCATCCATAATAAACTGATCATCACATTCATCCTTTGGCAACACAAACAAAAAAAATCATAGTAGTCAGCAAAAGCAAGCTTCAATTGTAAAATCAAAATTGAAACAACAAACCTTGAAACACAAAAAATCAAACTCTTGATCATTTTCAAGCATGTCAATCAACCTTATATCAACAGCCTATCAATCAACTTATCAAACCATCATCATCCTATACAATGCATGTCCTAGGATATATCATTTCGACAATGGGCACCATTTTGGATATCACTTTGGATTCTTATCCTATCAAAACACATCCCTTTGGCTGAAGGTATGAAGAACATTGGCTTGTTTGTGTACTTAATCTTTTGTTTTGATTTATCTTATTGTGCTCATTCCAAGGACCTCTCAATGATATCTGAATGGAGGATTTAGAGAGATAGGAATGGGGCAACGATCATTATCTTTTGTCTGCTATGCTTGTTGGACGTTCTTGTAAAATAACTTGGTGAATACTTGCTTTGTTAGGTACGTCCTAGCAAGGTTTCCATATGTCAAGTATGAAAAAGAATACTCCTATCTGTTTGTTGAGTCAAAGTCCATCCCACTAGGTACAACGCCATCCTGGTTCTTTATACCATGATGCATCATATCTATGTGTGCTATCAAACATAAGGTAAGTAGCCCTTTTAAAATCCCAATCCTTGATAAGAAAATCATCATCTCTAATAAAGTCTCATCTGATCATGGACTTGTTGGATCCTCTTGTCATCATATAATGTCTTATTTTCCACACTAACATCATGTCATGAATAGTTAATCATCATCACCAGTGCATCCATCCTACATCCACAAACCATCAACATTCTGCATATCATCCCACATGCATGTTCATCATCATAATATAGATCTGTTAGTCTAAGCATCTCATAAATCATACATTTGCATAATCACACCATATCACATTATCAATCTCATCCATCTCACATCATATCATCATTTAAGTTGTTTAAGATAATATAGATTTGTTATTCTAAGCATCTTAAAAGCATCTCATTTGCATCATCATCCATAACCATCCATTTTGAACCTCTTTATCACAAGATCGGCCCTCAAATAGAATCTTTTCGCTCGATCTCTCGAGGGGGCAATGTACTAGTGTACTTCTTTCCACTAGGGCAACTGAAGAAAAAATAAAAAATGAATTTTGATTGCGGCAAGTTTATTCTTTGAACCAATGTAGCAAGTACATTGCTTCAAAGAGGGGCAAAATGTAGACATGCAAAATTAGCATTGTGCACTTAAATAGCATCGCATTCATAAATCAAATTCACATTAATCCACTCATTAGGTAAATCAGGTTCATTTAATCTCTAAGGATTATCCACTTAAATTGAATAAATTAACTTTATTTAATTTAGGCATATCATTCCCTCAGAGATTAAATAAATCAAGACTTTATTTAATTAAATCCCAAAAGTCATATTTCTCCCTCTTGATTTAAATAAACCAAAATATTTAATTCAAATGGGTCAAAAGCATCTAATCATCACCTAAGCTAATCTAATCCTGATTAACCTAATCTAACCACCCATCACATCCTCTAGCTTTTTCCACTTGCACCAATAAATCAATTTATTGATTTATTAAAATCAACATTTTCCATCAACATGGCATCTTTGAGGAATATTCTTTCAAGTTTGAATTCAAAATCAAGTGGACATGTACATCCAACAAAACATTTATGAGCTCTTACATGGCTCTTACATGTCCCTTGCACAAGTCAAACCCAACATTTAACTCTCAAATTCAAATTTGAAATATCCCCCTCTTTGGCACATTGACCAAAATGTGCTCATCCTCCATCCTATCACAAGTTGACAAGTGGCCTCTTTTCATTGGCTTGTTTTTAGTCCCACATCCTCCATGTTTGGCATTCTTATATCATTCTATTCTATAAATAAAGATCATTTCCATTGGTTTAATCCTTCACAATCTCCACAATCTTCATGCAAAGTCATTCTCTTAAACCGAAAACTAATTTTGTCCACCATCATTTGCAACATCAAGCTTATCAAGGGTTGGGAAAGGGCTATTTTCCACAATAGCACCAATCCACTATGAGATAAAGTTGGATCATGTTTTTATATGCTTTGTTTGGTTTCTTTGATTCCTTTCATTGCATGATTACCATGTTTCATTATTTCATAGGGATGTTCTTATTTTGTTTTGTTTTAAATGGAAATACTAATGTGTGTTTGAGAAAATACAGAATTTGACCTCCACAGTTATAAATACACTTGATCTTTTAAGTTATGTAACCAAAGTAAATTTCTTGTGTGAGATATATTTATGTAGATGATAAACAAGCCTTGCATGGTTGAAGGATACAGTTATGAAGGTTAGTAAAATATAGATAAATGATAAATGTTTGATACAAATCAATCTATAATGCATTATCGTTGCATTGAGGGAGCGAGAAAATGGGGGGATTTTTTGTTTGGTAATAAATATCAAGAAACATCATGCATATTTTTGAAATACTTTAAGGAAAATTTTATTGATAAATTAGATACGTAGCAATGTATACTTTGAGAATCAACCTATCAAATATTCTATATAAACCTTCAAAAATACACTACAAAAAAGGAATAATATCATTTACAATTTAGTTGATATTAAAAATTAAATTTTTGAGTGGATTGTTTTTTTTCTCTTTATACCATTTTCTTGTAATCTGGTGACTAATTTTTTTTTTATTATATAATTTTTCTAGTAATTCAATGTCTGAATTTTCCATCAATGTAGAATTTTTAATAAATATGTCACTGAAAAGTTGAGCTTGTATATAAAATTAAAAATAAACTATTACAAATATGACATGATTAATGACTAATTATTTTATATAATAGAATTATATGGGTTAATCTTTAAAAATTGATATTTCTAACTAAGTGATTATATTTCTTTGCTAGTGAACATCTATCAAATATGGTTAACAAAGACACTTCTAAAAAATGTAAGAATAGCCAAATCTAGGGGGAATGTTCAAACTATGTAAATGGTGATGTACAAGCACTTATAGATTCCTTGGTATATAGTTGATATTCTTCCACACTTGTGCATGTAGAATGAGAAACAAATTGAGTAGTAGATCTATAACACTATCATATAAAAGAATAATTTCTTGAAGTCAATTTGTGATACCAATCATCATTTTGTTGATTGGTTCATCAACCATATTATTTTATATTTATTACTAGTGGATGTAAGTATGGAGCATGGTTTTAATAAGAACTTCAAGATTGAGAAGATTAATAATAAAATTTGGTTTAATTGCTCCCGTTAATAGACACATAATTTATTTTTTTGTAGGAGATTGTATACATTGTTACAATTAATATTTAGTGTGAGGTGTAGGAAATTCAACATAAGGATAAAAATGAAAGAAGATGAAAGTGACAAATAAATGTCAATTTATTTCAAAGAATATCATTTGAGAACCACTATCATAGAGATAAAAAATAAATATATGCAATACCCCTTAAAGACTTATAATTTAACATTAAACATTTTTCAGGCTGTCTTCTGCCCAGGTTCCCCCCCCTTTTTGGTTGAATGCTTGGATCAAACACCTTTTACCTAAAGTTAACATCTTCTTCTGGATCCTTCTTCAAAATAAAGTTCTCATAGTTGATAATCTCTGCAAGCGAGGTTTTCAAATACCCAATAGATGTTATCTTTGCAAGATGGAGGCAGAGTCAGTTTGTCAATTGTTTCTTCATTGTCCATTTGCTGCCTCGATTTGGGAAAAACTTCTCTATTACTGGAAATTCTCTTGGGTGTTCCCCTCGTCAATTGAATACTTTTTCATCCAATGGAAAGCCCCTACTCACAACCCAACACTATGAAAGTTGTGGGATTTTTCCTTCCCTCATGTTGCTTGGGGTCTTTGGAAAGAATGAAACAATAGAATTTACAGGGATAAGGAATCTTTGGAGGTCATAGTGTTTAACAAAATAATCACATTAATGAAAGAAAACTTCAATGCAATCCCCCAAAAGGATTGTAATCTTGAGAAAGTGGCTTGTTCTTCCTATGATCTAACGATTGCTAAGGAATGGAAAATTAGTTATGATATTTCTTGTGCTCCTAAACATGCTAAGAAGGACAGGGAGGGTGTCTATTGGAATTTTTCGCCTAACAGTTGGATCAAAGCCAACTTTGATGGGGTTCCTAAAGGCAATCCTAGTGCAGCAGGATGTGGCGGAGTTATAAGGGATTCTTTTGGCAATTTTCTAGGTGCAATTGCTACCCCCCTTGGCTCACAAACCAATCATTTGGCTGAGGTTGTCGAAGCTTTTCATGTAATAAACTTGGCTCATAGTCTGAATTTTAAAAACCTTTGGCTTGAAGGGGATTCAAAAAATATTATTAAATGTCTTCTAGGTAGGTCCCCCCCCTCGTGCACCATAAAGTCTTCGATTGATGGTGCTATTTCAACCTTAGTTAAGTTTGATAATATAAAGATATCCCATGCCTATAGAGAAGCCAATGTTGTGGCAGACTTTTTTGCGAATGAAGGGGTTAAAAGTAAAGGATAGCGCACATGGTTGAATATCAGTGATTTAGGTGTTGATGTTCGAGCCTTATTGAACTATGATGTGTCACATGGGAAAGATGTGTGTCACCTCAATCATGATGATAGAATGGGGTAAGTACATCACTATCATAAGATTGCATGGGGTCGAGCTAATTAGCTTGTCTTGTAAGTTTGCATGGCTTGCTTTGTGGGCTCACAGGCTTGGCGGGACCATTTTGCACCAAGATTTCATCTCCGTCTGCATTATTGTGTTTACTAAAATGCGAGGAGAAACAAAAAAGTTGAGCCAGAAAGCTTTGAGATGCACACAAGAAACACTAAAGTGTGGAACAAAGTTAAAAGTGGGGGTTTAATCCCTTTCCTAGAGAAACTCCATAGGTCTAATGAGGAAGCTACAGAGCTTTTTGAGAAGAATTGGAACAATGGTGAAATAACCCTTTTTGGAAAAAAAGTTAAGCTTGATGAAAATCTCATCACTGAAGTGACTGGTATGTCCACTAAAGGACATACATTTTTCTGGGACAGGAAATTCTATGATGAAGTGGTGGTTAGATTTCCAAAGAAAGACAAGGAAAAATTGAAACTTGTGAAAGTTTCCAATAGTTACTTTGAGGCCGACTCCATTAAAGCTCTCTGGAGAAATTTTTTTTGCATCATTATGGAGTATATCACCCTGGATGGATGGTTCACTAGGATCTACGACTATCATTTTTCCTTGCTCAATCATTTTCGCTATAAGTTCAGGGTTTCTCTCCCCTACTACTTACTTTGTTCCTTAAGAAAGAGTCTGGAAGACCATAAGAAAAACCCTAAAAGATATCCTATATTACATACTGGTCTGATAAGATTAATTTTTGAACACTTCCAAAAATTGTCGACCCTTGCTAACTCGGATGCCTCTTTGGCTTCTGAGGATGATGACATAGAACCTAGCTGTTCGGAGAATAATCCCCAGCCTATTAAATTCTACCCTGCTTCTGAGCTTGGAAGTTCTATCCCCAAAGCCAAAGGCGCCAGGAAGAATTTCCCTGTTAAAAGCCTTGTTTCGTACTTTGAAGATTCTCCTGATTCTGAGGAACCCGACGCAAATAACAATTCTTCCTCTTCTGTCTCGTCGATGGACAGAGATGATAGAACTGGGTCCCCTGGAGCTTCTGACCCTGCTAAAAATTCCCTCAATCTTGATTGGGAACCTATTGCTAATTTTCTGGGCATAGCTAGGAATAATGTCGTGGACCACTTCAGAATGTCAAAATGGGTCTTTCATGAAATTAATGACCTGAAAATAAAAAACTGGGCCCTCTAGAGTAAATTGGAAGAAGTGGAAGCTAAGGTTTCCGCGTTATGTAAGAAGGATGAATAGCGTAATGAGAACACTACTAGTAAGGAGATCCAGGACAATGCGGGTAAGGACAAAAGGATAGAAATTGATTTTGAAAAAATAAAAAATGTTGTGAAGATAATTATGGAACAGAATAATAGAATGACAAGACATAATGCTATCATTATCAAAGCAATGACTGAAAAATTGGATAAAGCTCAACAAGGGTCCTTAGTTGTTGATTTGGAAGAGGTTAAAGATAAAAAACAAGAAGAGGACATAGGGATTTCGAAGAGAACCAGGGCTAATCTGAAAAGGAAGGCACCCCCCCACACCACAGATGATTCAAACTTTCAAGAAGGGAGTCTAGGATATGCAGGATCTGGAGGCCGAGATTGAGAAAGTTCTAAAGACTCTGGATTAGTTGCTGCTGGTTTTTTGGTTTGCACCTCGGCTAACTCTTTGGTAGTCCTTTCTGACTTTTTTTTTTTTTTTTTAAGGCTTTTCTTTATTTGGCACTTTTAATTAAGTAGGACTTTTTATCCTTTCCTATATTATGTTGTAGATTTTGTGGTTTTGGGTCCTATATAAAATCGGTTTTTCCTTTATCAAAACATTAAACATTTTTATATATTAAAAATATTAAATAATATTATATTTCTTTGTTTTTCTAAACCATTTAATTTAACATTAGATATATCTTAAAAAAAGCCTTTAAAAATATTACATTTCTTTACCACATTCTTTTAGAAAAGCTATTAGAAAGTATTTCATTTTCTTAGTTCATTGGGTCATTCGTGTTGGGGTTTTGCTTTCTTTCAAGAAAAGGATAAAAATTGAAAAAATATTACATTACCTTACGCATTCTTTTTAGAAAAAAGACATTAAAACTATTGCATTCCCTTGGCTCCTTGGATGACGTGTGATTTAGCTTATCCATTCTTACATTTTGTTTCAAACGATGCATTTGCTGAGTTCTTTCGTGATAAAGAAAACAACATGCAAATAGAAAACTTTCCCCCAAACTGGGAAATTCTTTGTACAATAAGTAAATGGCATTACATTATTCTGCAGGCGTGCGGATTTTCATCGCTGAAAGCATCTGCCAATTTATCGTCAACTGTAGAGTAGGGAGGCTTTTGATAATAAACGTGGCTGCTACCGTTGTATCCGTGCTTATAGTAATTATAACTCGAACTAAACGTTTGGTTTTCATAATAACGATCGGTATAAGAATTATACTCGGCATTATAAGGATATGGCCATAGTTCTGCCTTTTTCCCACATCTTCTCACAGCCTTCATAACCTTTTTACAATCGATATAACCACTTACGGTAACTTTCTGCATTGCCATGTCGATCTCCACGTTATCTATCCCTGTTCTCGAAAAACCCAACAAAATAGTATTGAGAATTTATAACAATCGATTATTGTGTTTCTAATAGCTGAAGGCATGATAAATTTATCTACCTTTGAGTTTAGAGAGAGCCTTGCGAATTTTTCTTTCGCAGCCACCGCAATCCATATTTACTTGCATCTCTACAATCTGCAATGCCTGCAATATAGCTTTTCTGTTTCATTAGTGACCCAGATAAAAACACATGAACTTATTGCTAATAAATCTATCTTCAAGAATTTCAGAAACGCTTCTAATTTTTAAACAAAATCCCAATTCAGATGGAAGGAAAATAGGTCTAACCGTCATTGTGTAGCCTCAGGATTGTTGCTTCTGATTTTGTTTCTCTTGAATACAAATTAAAAGATATAATCGAGTTAATTTCAGTAGTCTGAGATTCAGAGTTTTTTATAAGCGAATAGTGGGAAGGGACGACGAAGGTGAGATGAGTCAAGAAAACGGGGAACTGGTTACTTGCACAGAAAGAAGAAGGTGTAGGTTGGCGTGCTTACCAAGTTTGGCAATGATATAGCGGTGATATTAAGGCTGAACAATTCTCTTAAAACAAAAGTAAAACAATAAGTAAAGAAAAAGGGAGTCTTATGATCTAAGCTTCCAATTAGAACCCTCTAAATGCCAGCGAAGATGAATCTGTCATGAATCTTCTTCTGCCTAACTGTTTTATGCGTTCCTGATCTAATCTTTCTTTTGTTCTTTTTTAATTAGAGAAAGCAAGTTCGTTGTGAAATATTCGCCTGATGAGCAAAGTTTTGTTGTTCTTTCATTTAAATTGTAGAGAGCTCATAAACACAATGTCGAGAATGCTCGGAGCTTTCCAAGACCTATATTAATTTCTTTTCGCTTATTTAATATTAGAATAATAAATTTTGTCTATGAATCATGGGAGGAATTTAGAGGTTAGTTGTAAAACTGGAGAAAACAAGTAAAGTTTTATTAACTTCTTCATCTTGCCACACTAATAAGTTTATATTATGTAAGTAATATATTGTGAGTGGCAATGGTATTTATGAAAGTGAAAAAATTAGTGTCATTTAAGAACATCAATATTTAAGTTGAATGTTTAGTGTTAGTATATATATAAATAATAAGTTATATTATGTCTTTATAGGTATTAGAAGATAAAATTTATTTCATTTTAATGTTTGTTTTTTTAGTTTTTTTTTTTAAATTGATGGATTATTTTGAGGTATTAATATTGTATTCTATGGTAATGATGTTGATAGGTATTTTTACGTTCAATACATTAGTTATGAATTGTTCAAACATTTTTTTATCATCTACAACATTTTTATGATTATTATTCTTTGAATGATGTACTAATAATTTGAAAGGTTCATTGAAATTTCATCTCTCAATGTTCCATTCTTGACACTTCACTTTTACTAATCATTAATGTATTTGTACTTTGTTCTATTATATGTTTGAAAAGGTAACATACCATTTTATTCTCTTCTTGTAACAATGCATTATGTTAAAGGAACTTGATACATCAAGCTTGATACATATCATTCTCATAATATTTTTTGGTTTTACGGTTGTAGTCAATCCTATTTCTAGTATGTTGATGATGATCATAAAATCTCTCTCAGAATTTGAATTTCTAAAATCTTGTAAGAGTCACAAGCTTATAATCCTCAAACAAATGCTTAGATATGTTTTCTAGGTTTTCACTATTATTTTTTCTTTCAATTTTTTAATTACACAACCTACACATGAAAATCTTCAATTTAAATGAAGAGCTCCATCAAAATCTATTTTAAATCTTTTTGAAAA
>VDFB02359821.1:0-10657 GCA_007258455.2 Sequoia sempervirens
TGTATGGAATGCCATGGGTGGATTCTTGGATAGGTGTATGGATGGATGGATATGGATTATCTTGCAATAAGATAAGGTGTTCAAATAAAGAATGCTCATTGGATAATGCTTCAAGGTTCAAATAATGTTGGGTAGGCTAGGATCAATGAAAATGACTCATGTCAAGATGTTTGTACCATAAGCAAGTGTAAAGTGTGCACCAAAATTTTATCAAGATCAAATAATTTGGAAAATGGATGTAGATGGATGAAAGGATTTATTATGGATAAGATGGATGGAATGTTGCATTTATTATGGATGAGATAAGATGCTTTCACCTGAACTGGCACACACAGATGCTTGATTCTACACACGACGCTTGTTTTCCAGGTTTTCATCATGGTACCTGTCCAAAGCACCACCGTAGTGGTTTTCATTAGAGGACGATTTTTTTTCTTTATTATTTTCATGATTTTTTAATTTATTTTTATTTTTTGTGAACAATTTTGACCTCATGCTAAACCACCTAGTGGTGTTGATGTAGATTCTTCTGTCATAATTTTCCATCGATATCCTAATTGAAGAAGCTTCTTTTTCAAGATGTGTGCACTTGAATGCAACTTTTGAGATTCTTTATCTACTTAATTAATACCGGAGTTAACTCTGTCTTTGTGCTCACATCACGATAGGATGCCCCTTGAATCCTTATGATGAAGGGTGGCTTCCAATACATGGTCAATTTGAGAATTGGATATCATGTGTGGAGGCGTGGATGGAGTGTTTTTAGGAATAAAAGATGGATTGGTTGATAGTTTGGAACCTTTGACTCTCCAAACTTGGGAAGATGAGCAATGATGGGTGGATACAAAAGTGTACATGGAATTAGGACCAACTGCTTGATATACTTTGTACGTTGCTTGAGAAGCCTTATTTTTCCTTTGTGGACATCTTTGATGGATACTTTTCCCTTTTTTAATTTTTCCCCATAGTTTCTTTGACTAATGGAGTTTGATGGGGATAAAAAAATTTGTATTCTTTGTTATCCATGTGTATTTGGTTTGTCCATTATGCTTCCCAACTTCTTTTTCTTTGATAATGTTCTTTGTACTTTGATTCAAATCTTTCTTTTGATGTTGGTCCCAATTCGTGGATGGGGTGATGGGTGGATGAAGATTCATGACGTGGCTGGTTTTAGTATTGACATTGGTTTCACCATAAGGACTCTTTGTACTCCCTATGTTGATGCTTGCACTAGATGAATTTGCCCCTAGTATTATAGAGGTATCACTAATATTTTTAGATCCCTTAATTTTTGAATAACCAAGACCTTGATGATTAGGATTTCCAATAATCTGTACTGGTTCTAGAACACCCTGTTCATGTAGGCCTAATCCTTTGCCTTGATAATTCATCTATTGAAACATTTTATTTACCGTAGGATATGATTACCTTGGAAACAAGGTGCTAATTCTTCTCTACTTTGTTGTGGATCTTGAGGTGATAACTTCTTCATTGATAAGATAGCTTTCCTAAAAGGTAAGTGATCAAGTTTATAAGTGATAGGGATCCTCCATAGAATTGGGATAACTTCTGATTCATATCTTTGGCTTGATCTTGTGAAATATCATATTTTAATCCTTCTTCAAGAGGTGTTGATGATTCACTATCCGTAAAATTCTTCCTCATGATTCATTTTTGATATGCCTTCATAGAATGTTTTTGATTCACAATACGTAGAAATATGCATGACCCATTTCTGATGTCTCTAGATTTTTCTATATCTTTATCATGTGTAAAAATGTTAAGAGTAGGAGACTCTTGTTCCTTCGTAATGATATCAAGAGTATGAGAATCTTGTTTTGAATGAAGATCATCTACATGTCCATTAGGAGTAAGCATCTCATGGGTAGATGGAGAAATGTGTGCTATATGGATATGATCATCATTTGTGACATCTTGTATAGATAGGAGAGTGTCCATTAGATCATTGTAGTATCTTGGAGATACAAATTCTTGATCTTGAATGATTCGAAATTGCTTTCGACATGCTTTGGATCAAGTTCTTGACATGTGTTAGTTTTAAAGGATGGATTGCTTATAAAGGTTTCTTGGATATCTTCATTAGGAATGGGAAGTGGCTCAATATCCTCTTGATTTTTGAGTGGACTTGGATCAAATGTTGAGTTGAGTATTCCTTCAGTATCTATAACCATGAGGTCAAAGGATGTCAATATGTCTTGGGAAGGACCATTGCTAGACTTTGGTGAAAGTTGTTGATCATGCTGGAATAAATTCTTGAGATATGTCCTCTAATTCATTAGGTGATGTAGAGATATTTTCAACATGATCATTGGCCGATGGATCGTGGATTATGTCAATAGGATCAAATAATTCTAACAATCCTTGGAATAGATCATTGTTGGATATTGTTGAGGGGTTTTGTTCATGACTAAAGAGTGACTCTTGATGTATGTTGAGTTGATCATCGAATGAGGTAGAAAAGTATTCAAGGTGTTCATTGATGGATATATCTTGATCATTTTTTTCAATGATTGTGGTGGAGAGATTGTCAATGGTTTCAACCATAGGATCAAATGATGTTAACATTTCTTGCATTAGATCATTGTTGGGTATTGTTGGTGGATTTTTATCATGATTGAAAAGTGACTCTTGATATATGTTGATTTGATTGTTGGATGAGGTAGAAATGTCTTCAAGGTGCTCATTGATGGATAGTTGTGATTGATCTTTGAGATAGGGTGGTGGGCATTTGATGGTGGGCAGTCTTGTTGTCCAACCTCTTGATATTGGAATATTGTTCTTGATGTGAGTTGTGGATGCAGCTCAATGCTTTGATGACATGGTTCAACCAATGGAAGAGTGTATTGATTTTGGGGTGGAGATGTCTCTTGGTGATATGAATCGATGAATTTTTCTAAAGTATAGCAATATGATCTTGCAAAATTTTTATCTTGATTTTGATCTTGACACCCTTGATATAGTTGATTTAGTTTTCAAAGCGGTTGGAATGTATACTTGTGGTGTTTGTATGGGATCATGGACAAATTGATTTTGGACAATTTTTTGATTTGGGATGAGGTTTAGATTTGGCATTATAGGTTGAAATTGAACATTGTTGTGGTTGGGAATCACATTGCTTTGATTTAGGTAACTTTGATTTTGCATGGTGTTACCTTGGCTTGGATCAATACATCCAGTTGTTAACATCTTGTTTGGACTTTGAACAACATGTGTATGATTCACAAACATATCTATCCTAAATTTTTGCAAGTGTGGATTTGAAATGTTCATCTTTGGTAAACTTGTACTAGTATATTCACATTTGGCATGTATGGATTTGGTGGGATAATGTTGTTTTGTTGAAGACTCATGCATTGATTGTTTGGTTGATAGATTTGTAGGTTTGGACTTTGATTTAAATCTACCATAGGGAAAGGTGTTCCAAAATTTAGATTGAGCATACTCATATTTGTTGTACCATTGAGGTTTGTAGGAGATAATGATCCCATGTATGAATTGTATAAATGTGGGTTTTGATAATCAATCAGCATTGTAAGGATTTGATAGTTTGGTTGATTTGGATTACTCATGATGTATGAATCAAGTGTATATTCCATGTTCTTCTTGTGTTTTAACCTTGTTGACCTCTAGGGGATTTAGGACCAATGATGAGATGAAGGATGAAAGGGGTGAGTGATATGGGTGTTGAACTTTTAGGAACTTTGGATCAATGCAAGACTTTAGGATTTGATTTTGATTGGTTTGATTTGGATAATGAACTTGTAAATCCCAAGATGTTAGATGTTATCTTAGGATGCACTCGTTCAAAAGGGTGATAATTTAACTAAGTGTGTGAGGAAGGATCATCCACACACATGTAACTAAACATATGATTTTGATTTGGTTTAAGGATGTACCCAAGTCTAGATAATGATGTTTCTAAAGCTCTAAAGTTGTTTGTGGGATGGAGATAATAAATTTTGGGATGAATGAAGTGTTGGTTTTGATCCTAAATGAACCTAAGAAGAACTTTGTTTACAAGACCAAGATAGTAAAGAACATGCTTTTCCCTAAGAGTAATTCAAACCAAAAGACCAATGTTTGTATGGAAAACCATATGACCAAAAGATAGAAAAACACATGTGTGGGGTTCAATTTGTCTTTTATCTTTGCTTAATGGATTCTTTTTACCACAAACACTTTCTTGATTAGCTTTTCAAATTGAATGTCTATGTCTCAATTTCTTTTCATCCCACAAGGTCCATTATGTGGAAATCAAGAGAATTAAGGCAATAGTTCATTCATGTTGACTTTAGAGAGAGAAAATTGAGATATAGGCCCAAATATTTAGAAGCCTCTAAGGAAAGATCCCTAGAGAGAAGCAGTAATACTTGGAATTTTCAAAGGTATTTGCTCCTTCTAAAGGGTTTGAAATTTGATGACCTTGTTGAGTGTTTGCTTTCAAGATTTTGGATCCAAGCAATGTTTTTAACTGACTTAAAGATTGCACAACCCTAAGATAGAAAATAAAATATTTGTTGAATTCCCACTTGGATAAATCCAGTTGTCCTTATTCAGAGCAGATGATTAGAAGCTTGACCACACTGGCTTCCCTCTAAGATTCAGTTCTCATGAATCTCCCATGAAAAAAATTTCATCTATACAAAGAAACACAAATATGTGGGATGACTCCAAAGGTCCAACCTCCTGATGCCAACAAATATTGGGATTTTGGATTCTAAACAAAGGTCTGTAGTAAGGGCATCTAGTTTAGGGGGTACAATGATAAACTCCTTGTGAGAGATCTCCCAACCCATAGACAAAGGCTTTGTAGAAAGAATCTCAATCTTTATCGCCCCATTGTTTGTAATTTTCTGTTAAGTATACTTGGTGTTTGACTTGACATAACAGATTGCAGCAGGTTCCTTGGGTGTGCTTTTCCACCAGGCAGACCTCAAAGATAAAAAATAGCAGTAGTACATCCATAGTTAGTCAATCTTTTGTTTGTGAACAAGAGAGACACCTGTGATGCTTTCTCACACTGGCAAGTTTTGTTCAATTTTTAAAGCCCAAGAATTTGAAATTCTTAGGTAATCGCAGGCAATCTAATATCAAAATGATTTCAGTCTCAAGATCACTGTGAAGCGCAAGAGAAGTGCATACACATTTCAATGGTATTAGCTTGTAAAAAGGATTACAAAACAAGATAAGCACATGTTCATTTTAATCCTCAAAGCAATGATGGATTCTTTTTATAGCACCAAAACCAAGTGTTTGAAGTTGTTTGTTGAATTTTTAAGACCCAAAATCAAATCTAGTGAGTTTCTAAGGTTCTTTTTAACCAACTTGACAAAGCTTGAGTTGTTTGTAAATTTTATACCCAAAATAATTCTAGTTGGTCCTAAAGCATGAATGGAAAATAACATATGATGGGCTATTTTTCCCATGAGTGTTTAAAAACACTATTACAATGAGTATCAAGTGCTTTTTCTTTCATTTCCATGCTCCATGATCCTTTAAAACCTGCAATACAAGCTCCAAATATTAGATGAAATCAAGAAACAAGAAGATATGAGGGTTAGATAAATGATTAAGCATAGAAACCCTAAAAATTATACCAAGTTACAATGTAATTTGACTTTAGGTGAAAATTTGAAAATTTTAACTCTATCAAAGTTGAGAAATGCCTACACCATAGAGATATTATGAAATTCTACCCCATTTCAAAAAAATAATCTCTGAAAAAGACCAAAATATGACCAAGATACGGCCATTTTAAGATTGAGTGTAAAAGCAAGAAAACAAAGGCATCGCCATTTGAACACAAAGGCAATGTCACTATATAGTGATGCCAGAACAATTGCATCACTATTTGAGGATTTCAACATCGTTATGCTAAATTTAGTGTCACTCTGTGGAAAAATAGAGATTGCGTATGCATCGCTATTTCCTCCAGCGTCGTTGTTTGGCCTAGAAAGAAAAAAATGGAAAAAATGACGGAAATAGAGAAAAAACGTGTTAATTTTGAGATTTCTACCCTCCTTCTAGCACCAAAATGTGAATGCTTAGCCTAAAATTTCTCAAACATGAACAAACAATAAAACATTAGTCAATCAAAAATTCTAAACAAACATTCCCCATGAAATTCATTCAAGCACAATGAACAAGAAAACAAAGTAAAATATCCAATAGAAGCTAACAAAATCTCATTCAAAATGCTCAAACCAGCATCCCATGGGGGAATTGGTGCTACTTTGATGTGGAAAGTAGCCCTTTCCCAATCCCTTGACAAGCTTGATGATGAATGTGTGCTCCTTGATGAAAAATGCCAATAACCTTGCTATGAATGATGAATCTATGCTAACTTGGATGAAAGTGTGGATGAAATTCTGGATAATAAACTTGCATAAACTTGTCTCAACTTGTGTCTCCCAAATCAATAGAGAAGGCCTCTATTTATAAGGAATAAGGATTAAAGGTTGAAGAATAGGATGGATGTGGGATTAAAATTTGAACCAATGGCATTGTGCCACTTGTCAACATGCTAATGAAGGAGAGTGGAGCACATTTTGAACAATGTGCATGTTAAATGCATGTAGGTGGAATTTGAAATTCAAAAGATAGCTTGTGCAAGAAGAGTTGTAAGAGGAGTTAATGCCAAGTTGGTTCAAGGAGAGGACATGTAAGTGCTGTAAGTTGGAGGACAAGAGCTGGGAGGAGAATTCAAATGGTGGAAGATATTTCCAAAATATATTTAGAATCAAATAGGAAGAAATTAATAAATCAAATAAATTGATTTACATATTACCTTGCAAAAGCTAGAGGAATGGAGGATTAGTATTGGAGTTATTGGATAAGTAACTTGGAGTAAGTGTAGTTGTTGACATTTGAATTTTAAGAATATTTGATTGCTAAATCAAATGAGGATATTGAAAATTAATAATTTAGTCAATTTGATTTATAATTTAAATGTAGAAAGAACATTAAATTCAATTAAATAAAATTGATTTATTGAATTAAATGAGACATTTAGGATTTGGTAAATAAAGTTGATTTATTTAATCAAAATGAAGAAACATTAGGATTTAATTAAAATAAGGATTTACTTTATCAAATGAGAACATTGAAGTTTAATTGAATAGTTTATTTAATGAAGGAAGAGAACATCATGAAAGAATAACGTCGCGTGTGACCTTTGATTAAGAAATGATTAAATTGATTAAATAAATAAAGTTATTCAATTAATGAGTAGTTAGTAGAAATTATTGGGAAGAATACGATTGTTAGTTAATTCAGTGAGTGCATATTATCAATGGGATATTTGGAATACAATGTAGCGAGATGCTTGAAATTGCGGTGAGTGAGCTATTCATGCACACACCCGATTCCAGATTCTTTGTATCCTCATGACCTTACGGTATAAATGGTAAGGTGACTATTAATGATTTTGTACTGAGTTGTCATTAAGCAAGAATACAGCATGGAAATGTATCTTGAGTCATGATCAGTAAGTTAGGTAAGGTTTTCGGCTACAGAAACCTTAAGGATGGATTATTTGAAGCCTGGCTAGAAGTACATCGGGGAGATATTTACAACACATGGAGTGCTAGAGACTATCATCTCTGATAGAGACACATGAATGAACTCAAGGTTTTGGACGACCTTGAATGCGGTATTGGGGACTAAATTGAATTTCAGCTCAACTTATCATCCTTAGATTGATGGGCAGACAAAGAGGGTGAATCAGGTAGTCGAAGACCTCCTCTGAATGTACTGTATGGACCAACAGTATAGGTGGGAAGAATATTTTCCTTTGATAGATTTTTCTTACAACTCCTATCATGCATCCTTAGGCATGGCACCATTTGAAGACTTGTATGGGAAGAAGTGTCATACCCCCATTAGTTGGGAAAAATTGGAGAACAGGATCATATTAGGACCTAAAATGCTTAAGGAAATGGAAGAGCAAATGAGGGTCATTAAGAGCAGATTGAAAGAGGCAGCAGACTAACATAAGAGTTATGCCAACAAGAACCGAACTCTTAGACAATTCACAACAAGGAACAAAGTTTTCTTGAGAGTTAAGCCTCACAAAAGTTCTATTGCTTTTGGAAAGTCTTCCAAGTTGGCCCCAAGATATGTGGGACTGTTTGAAGTTTTGGAAGTGATTAATCAAGTTGCTTATAGACTAGCTCTACCACCTGCTCTAGCTCAACTTCATAGTATGGGCACCATGTTTGCTGCTTAGGTCACTTATCATCACGATATGTGACTCATGGCACTTGAATTGGCAATCCTTGGTCGAGGATCTAGGGAGTGGTGCTAGTGGAGCCATTAGAATCTGAATAGACTGCGACATTGATTTGCGAGCAAAGAATGGGAGTTATCTAATGGTACCGTGAGCCTATTTGAAAGTAGAGAGAATATTAGAATGAAAGAGCATGGTTATTTCAGGTACAGGTAGTGTTGGGGCTGAAAGAAATGTGGAACAACATCATTTATGAGGATAATTTGCAGATTGAAGTAAGTTTTGCTTCAATATTTTGATACTACAAATAAGGGGAAAATCTCATTTGCATTATTTCATTAAGATATGAAGCTGAAAATACATTTTCTGAAGCATTCAAGTGCACATGATGTTTAATAATGGACAACAAAGTAGCCTGCAGGTGCACCATGATGACTAAGTGCAATAGTGCAAGACAAGTAAGTGAAGTGAAACATTCATATATAATGCATTTGGAGAACAAAAGAAGCTTATGTATGTCTTCATTGAGTAAAAATGTGTACAATGGTTACTACAATTCATGTTCAACAGTGAGTTAAAATTTGCATGGAATAGGAAACATGTTTTGATAAGTAATTGGGATACATCAATTAAGTGAAGCTTCATTACATCTATGCACTTCAAGCAAATTGAAAGCCAAGGATTGCTACAGTGTGTGCATCATGTTGGGGAGATACAAATAGTGCAAGGAGGGAAATGTGTTTCATTGAAAATGATTTCTAAGTTAAGAGAAATTTGTAGTATAAGGGCAAGCAAATAAGCTACAGCTGTAGGTGTCAAGCTTGAAAAGAATGAAATTATTTTTCTTTCAGAACAGTGAGCTTGTGCTACAGTGGGTTAGGGTTTCGTAATAGAAACAAGTGCAAAGGTGCCAGATCGGGCTTTTATAACTAAACCCCATGTGGGTTTACATGGCTTTGTCCCAAAATGTAGAAGGTAAAGATATTTCGAGCTCATACAAAATGCAAGGAAACCCCAGTTCATGCTCTCATACCTGCAGCCTGGGAAGGAAAAAATTTCTTCATAAGTCACAATACCCGCTCAGGGTTTTGATTCAAAATGAAAATATAAGAAGAAACAACAAGGGTTCGAGCCCTTAACAACATAAATGCTTTCATAATATGGTGAAACCAAGCTACAAGCTGTGGCCATGAGGGGTTTTGGAAACCCATAAAATGGAAAGCATGTATCTAAAACATGCCTTCATTTAAAAAATGTTTTCATTTGCACATTATGGGTCGAGCCCATGATCTTTTGTTCTACAAAAAAGGAGAATACATAGTGATGGTCGTAGCCTGTACATGGCCAAATTCAAAAAACCCACAGTCTTTCATGATGTTTGTAAAGAAAAGCTTGAATAAGTTTTATTTAAGAGGAAAATGCATTGAAATTTAAATAAGAGAGCTCACCTTTAATGTTTTGTGGAGAATCACATTGAACCCTGTGGCCGAGCCTTCACAAATCCTCAAGAAAAGTCTCTCATGGCAGCCATGAAGAATGGCAAGGGGTCATCGACACAAACAAACACAAGGAGGAATTAAAAAACCAGTCATGGCCGCAACCAAGTGGGCCAAATTTCTTCCAAACAGAGACATAAAATGAATCAAAATGCAGATAAGAATACTTACCATCGAATGCAGAGAAGAATAAATAGGAATAGCATTGAAAATGGTGAAGAATCGAGCTCCAAACCTCTAAACCCTAATCTCCCATGGTGGTGCCCAATAGAGTCCTATTTTCCCTAACTTGGCTGATGCAAATGGTAACCAAAAAATGTGTTTGAGGCATTTTTTTGTTAGGGTTTTCCCTTCATTTTCAATTTGAATGTGATTTTAATCACATTTCTTTTCCAAAACAAATGCCTTAATTAATACCTTGCCCCATGTGTTGCCTAGGTTGAATGCCTTAGGCATTTCTTTTTTCTAATTTTTAAAGAAAATCAAGTGTAAAACCATGCACATTGCCCCTCACATTAGGGTAAGCTTACCTTGCAATGCCTTAGAGACATTTGATTCCATGAGTCTTGCCTTAGAAAAATTGAACAATGACTAGGCCCTCTATTTTTTCCTAAGTCCTGAATATTTTAGAGTTCCCTTGGGTTTTG
The DNA here is from genome assembly GCA_007258455.2 of Sequoia sempervirens. Classification (NCBI taxonomy): domain Eukaryota; kingdom Viridiplantae; phylum Streptophyta; class Pinopsida; order Cupressales; family Cupressaceae; genus Sequoia; species Sequoia sempervirens. The sequence goes on from VDFB02359821.1 coordinate 10,392, forward strand.
AATCAATTTATGTGATGAGGTTTTTTATTATTTTTATGATTTTTTGTAGAAAAATCAAGTGTATAGAGAGCTTGTATAATATTTTTAATTTTTGCAAATATTGATGCAAAAAATCAAAATATTTGGAGATAGAAAAGAAAAATCAGAGTAACTGAAGGTGAATTGAAAAAATCAAATGCAATCACGCTTTCTATATTGTAATTTAGAAAACTGCATATGGTTGTAAAACAACACTAGTGGTAATGTTTCTATAAATTACCTCGGTG
>VDFB02359822.1:0-16739 GCA_007258455.2 Sequoia sempervirens
TGGCTCCCAGAAGTTTCAATATGAGATTTCTGCATTAGGTGTCACCTAGGTAACATCTTCGAGGATGGAGAAATCCCTACGTATCACTATGGTGAAACTGATGCCATGAAAGACTCCAAGTCATCACCATGATGATATCTCATGATTTGGGAAGGTGAAACAACAAGGCATCATCATAGTGACACCTAAGAGTGACATATTTTCTCTTTATATTTAAGGTCTCTTGTTGAGTATACTTCTTCTTTAATACTTTCCATGAATACCTCTTAAATTTTGGTCTAGGTCTCTCGGTGATGTTAAAAATAGTCAGTGTAGCCATTGTAACTTCAATTCAATCTCAAATTCTTATAAAATCACCTCTATTTCAAGCCCACAGAGCACAGATAGGTGTAAATACCTTATATGCGCATGACAAAATCTAGGGTTTGCACCAAATTGCTTTGAATCACCTTCAAATCACTTTTAATTCACTCTAATTTTCTCGAAATGCACAAATGTGATTAGAATCAACTTATAAACTCACTTTATGCCTTTTTGATTTTCCTTAATTTTGCATTATGTGATCCAATTTCCAAAAAGCTAGTATACACTTCACTGATACATTGTAAACCCTAAAATGCTCCACAATTCTTCAGATTTGCACATTTTCTATCGATTTATTTTCCAAAAGCTTAAGCATATTATTTTGCACCACATATCTTCATGTCACTCCTTGAAACCTCATATTTCTAGGGTTTTGTTAATCTTCTTCACATGTTCATTCCTCTTTCTTGGATTAGTCTGCCTTCCATTCTTGCTTCTACAAAATCTTGAAATGTGTCCAGGCTTGTTGCAATTGTACAATACAACATTTTTCTAACCGAATTGACCTCTATTAAATATTGATCTGTACTAGTTAGCTTTATTCCCAAACATGTTGCATGTATAGCAGTAGCCATTGAAAGATTGAAGCATTCTGCCAGTATTATATGTTGCAAGATGGTGTGTCTCTTGTTCTCCTTGGTGCAACATGATGCTTGGGTTTGTGACATGGCTTAACCGCCTCTCATGGATCTTGTATAAATCTAGCGGTTGTATTAGGCAGTAACATGTTAATCTTTTGGTGTAATGAAAACCACCAATGTAACAATTGGTATGAAAGTCGAGGTCACAGGTTTGAACCCCTCGCTTGCGTTGGGGGGGATTCTTGCAAGATGGTGTGTCCCTTGGTCTCCTTGGTGTGGTGTGGTGCTTGAGTTTGTGACATGGCTTAACCGCCTCCCATGGATCTTGTATAAATTTGGTGGTTATATCAGGAATTAATAAGTCGATCTTTTGGTGCAACAAAAACCACCAATGTAACATTATATCTATTCATCATCTAATTTCTGCACTCAATAGCTTTATGTCTAAATTTCTTGCATGCAAAACATTGTTCGAAGAAGGATCCAACATTCTAATTCATTCTTCTTCTACATTCTATAGCCTTATGTCCAAATTTATTGCATGAAAAATAAATACCATTAAAAGATGGTTACCTTTGAGCATTTGGTAGTCTATTTGTCATTGCCTTGAGTTTGATTTTAATTGTTAACATTATTGGGGGTTTGATTAGCCTTTGATCTTTCTCCTTCTTCAAGTCCCAAACTACCTTTATCTTTAGATGGTTTTTTTCCTGTAATTAGTTCATCAAGCCTTGTAGTACTTACTTTGAATTTATCTTCATGAACTCTTGCTTTTTCCAAATTTAATCTCAGAGTTACCACTTCTTGTTCAAGTCTTATGCATTCATCAATCTTTCTTTTTACCATTGCATTCAAACATTCTTCTATTCTTTTCTTTCTCTTCCACTTGTAGTTTCAATTTGGTGATATCTTCATTTGCTTACTTCAATTGTTCATTGAAATCTCTATCTTTCTTTGAATTTATTGATTTGTTCCCTCATTTTTTTGATGCATTCAATTGCTTCCTTGAGATTTTCCTTCAAATATTTTTTTTCACCTTCAACCCTACCAATATCTTCAAGAGCTGCTTTAAGTTCTTTTTCAATCATGCAACCATCTTCTATACATTCAATTGCAAAAATTTCTTCAGGAGGAGTAGGGTAATTTTTGTCAGCCATGTGTTCAACCTCCAAGATCTTCCTCAAGCTATTAGGATTTTTAGAAGGAACCAAGCTTTGATACCAATTGTTGAACACATAAAATACTAAGAGGGGTGGTGAATTATATTCTATTAAACTATTTAATCACAATCCATTCAATTATCAATACATAACTAACTGCAACAATGAATGAAAGCATGAAACAATCACAAGATCACATAGCACATGAACACCAAGATTTTTATGTGGAAAACACAAAAAGGGAAAAACCACGGTGAGGATTAGCTCATAACATATTATAATCAATTATAAGATATTACATAGGCTCATTGCTAGGACACACTGTCCAATACGGCTCAAAGCCATAGATAAATACAAAAACACAAAATGACTACACATCCAAGTTGTGAATTGATACAAAATGCAGCTTGCTTGTGCTGGATCTAATTCCTTTGAAGCTCTGAATACAAAACACTGCTCTCCTTTACAATTGCTCAACATTCATAATAATTCTTCTCTTATTCGGATCACACACATACAAATTCACATATTTTTATCACAACACATTACTCATCGTACTTACAACTCCAAATTTTTTAACATATATACCCAATACATCTGCATACATCAATTAGGTTGGCATAATTAGATGTAGCCCTATATTAATTCAAAATTGCCTTATCGGCTCCACACTTGAGTCAAAAATTTCTTCCCACTCAAACCAAACGTGTAATACTTGATTTAGGTCAGAATGGACCTAAAATAGATCTCATTAACATCCTCAATACATATTTAATCTTCACAACACATATCAAGTATTAGGTCGGCTGGGAATTAGACCTAATCACAAAATAAGCCAACTAATCAATCACCAACAATCCATCTGATCATATAATCACACCATCTAGAATATATAGTGTACTGACATCTATAAACAATATCCAAAAATTGTAAAGTCTAATTCCAATTATTGGAGGAATGAGGACCAGATAAACATACCCATTTACATTGTATTAGGCCAAAAACTATATGTTGAACTACTGCCACTTGTAAATTTCAGCCCGTTCATCCAAAATCGTTGAAATCTTGATCATAGATGCACATAATAGCCATGAATAACATACTGTAACCTCTTAAGCATATCTTGTTACATAAGTAATTCCAGACCAAATTATCGGATTAAGATATCTTCACTCTGTTTACTGGATTTGAGAAAACTATAAACAGTCAATGTTGGCATCAATGACAACACATTAAAAGGGTTCCTTCCTCATTTTTTCAATAAGATGAATGAAAGGTTGCAACTAACAAGGTTGTGGAAGATGTTGCAGTGAAATTTAGTGTTGCAACTATGAATGAAGATAAGGTAAGTTAGTTTTATGATGTTATCATGTTTTCAGATAATATGGTAGAAGGGGAGATGGATAGAGAACAAAAGCATATTGTAGATGCTATGTATTTTCTATTAGAGATTTTGGAAGATGTTGTAGGATCTTGGTGGAGGTGGTCAGTTAGTGGTAGGGTTGAAGCCATGCAAGAGGAGAGGAGATTGGAGTATTTGGCATAGGATGTCGGACTATGGTGTACATGAGTCCATGAGGGGGAGAAGGAAGAGAATACAATGGTGTTAGAGGAAGATGTCATGTGTTTCAAAGAGGTGACGAAAGAGAAGGAAAAAGAGATAATTTGGTGTACTTGTTGCAAAAATGGATTTTTTTTGTAGATTTTTCACAATCTAAAAGGGTTATTCTATCACTTAACTCCACCATTGTGAGCCTATTCTCACAATCTTCCTACCAGGTGTCTCTAATGTAGGGGCATCTGGGTGAATTAGTAATCAACATCAACCCAAAAAATAAGTATTTTATTTTTATGTTTAATTTTGCATTTTAGTGTGGGTTTGAGCTTCAAGAGCATCTTGTGTTGTGTTTGAAGGAAAATATCTTCATTTACCAATACTTGTATTTTCATTTCAAAAATCAGAGGCAAGCAGTGTATTTAATGTGATTTTAAAATTATTCTATTATTTCAAAGCTTGAAGGGTTAAAGGGGGTCCAATGGGATATTAAATGGAACTTGAAAATGATAATTTGTTCTATCAATTTGGATTCCTCTAGAAGTTTCATAAGGAAAGTGACCTTTGACATTCCATTCTTGTCTTATTGGGTGCTTCAAATGGAGGGTGTTATCGGAATCTAGCGGCGCTTCGTTCCTGGATAACCCCCTACGAAACTTGTCCATTTCCTAGGATTCGTGAAGTTCAAGTACGCATAACGAAGTGATTTTAAAGCTACCTCAAAATGCGTTTCAAAGCCTCGAATAGTCAATTCGAGCATCCCCCTATGTTCGCCTCGCGAAGACCTTCGAAACGAGCCCCTTCGCGAAGTCTCACTGTTCGTACTTAGCGAATTGCGAAAAATGCAGTGGCACTGAAAAAGTGCGCTTCTGCTCTGAAGCCAAAATTTGGCTAAGTATGAAAAGTGGAGGGGCGCTAAATTTTAGCGCCCCTGCATGAAAGTGAACTTTTTCCAAAAATGTAATAGCGCTGAATTTTAGCGCCATTACACTTTTTCCTAAGACTTAAACTTTTTGTACATGCGTTTCTTCATGATTTTCGCATTTTTTGTCAATCGTGCCACTTTTCGTGCCTAAATTTATTGCTCGACTTGAGTTAGGTTTTCAATTTTCTCTTTCACTTAAAAGTGTTTTATTTCGCCATTTTCATTGTTTATGGTCTTTGTTCTTCTTTTCTTCTTGCTGGGCGAGTTCTTCTCAAGCCGCAATCATGTGTTTTGGAAATTCGAAGTTCTTCTCCAGCGTTTTTCGCGTTTCATCTTTGTAAGTTGTTACCCTTGCTTTCTCTTTATTCTCCAATTTCAATGGCAACTCCATGCAGACAAACAATCTGCAAACCCCAAGCGCCATTTTCATGCACCGTTACATCTGTTTTACAAAATCATGTCTCAGATGCAGAAGCGCTAAAATTTAGCGCCCTGACATGTTGACCATGTCAAAATAATTCTAACTCTGAAAGTGCAGGAGCGCTAAAATTTAGCGCCCCTGCATCAAAAACTGAAATCTCAAAAATGTAATGGCGCTGAATTTTAGCGCCCTTACACTTTTTACAATCTTTTTCCAGATGAACTTCATTTCTGTCCATTTCACTCCTGAACCTTGTTCCTTCTGTTTTGTGCATCGTTTTGCGTGCCTTGTCATCCACTCCACTCTTTCCCATCATCGTTTCTCGCTTCACGCTTCCCAATGCTACTTTTTCTGCTAACGTCTATTGATTCACCATCCTTGCAGTTTCTCTCTAGATCTCGTCAAGTGATCCCGAAGGTGATGTCCTTTGATCTTGGTTCTTCCAAATAAAAAGTTCATGCAGGAGACCAGGAAGAAGTATGAAGACTCCGCGCCCAAGCAAGGAACCATGAGGATTCCTGATCTCCAGAGTTAGATCTTTTTGATGCATCCTATTATGCATCTTGTAAATATTTCTTGACATTTCAAATGTCTTTTTGTAAATTGTAATTACACCAAGCTCGAAGATGTAATATTTTGAAAACAAATTACACTTTGACTTTGGTCAAAGTTAGGTGAGATCTCCTAAAATCGCTCACCTAACTTTCCTTAATTTCCTCAATCAGTTTCCTAATTTTGCTCATCCCTCTTTCTATATAATGTGAGGGATTTCCATTGTAAATTTATCCTTTAGTATTTTGCAACAAAGTGCTGCCCTTTTTTGAAGCAAAATTGTGAAACTTTGCGTTCATGCTTTGTGAATGGAATTCGATCAATAAAGAAGAGGATTGCAAACCAAACTTTGCGTTGGATTCGATACTTTTGTGAATTGATCTTATTTGGTGGTAATTAGGTGATGAAATCTGAAGGACTCTAAGTGATTTATGTAAACTTTGTGTTGCATCTATTATTTAGATTTGCATTTGTGTTTTGGTTTATCTTTCGGTTGAATGATCTACAAGACTTTGTGCTTGTAATCGTTCATGCTCTTGGATACTATTGTTGAATGATCTACAAGACTTTGTGCTTGTAATCATTCATAACTCTTCAATACTTTGGTTGGATAATCTACAGACTTTAGCGGCTTATGGTGTTTCATCTTTGTTAGAAAATTCTTTAGCGTCTAAAGAAGACTTTGTGCTTCTAGCGTGACAAACCGATACATTTTCTAAAATCCACCATTTTAGAAAAAGCTCACGGAGCGACTTTGTGTAGCCATTGAGCTTTCCCTTTTACTTTATTATTTATTGTTATCATGCTGGTATCTCTAGGCTTTGCTTTGACAAGATAGAGATATTGGAATTACTTCTTTGTTTTTAGTTTGAAGTTGTGTCGAATTAGAACTACCAATTGTGAAGCATTGTAAAGCATATTCTCTGAAAAAGAAGGATAGATGTAACACACCCCCGCCATAGGATTTTGTGTACATTTTGTAATTACTTGTTTGTTTTACTATAAACTACATTAGCGATGAAGCCTCCTTTGGAGGAGAGATTCGTATCTCACATAGGCGTAGGCTGAAGTCAAGTTGTGTAATCTATCGAAAAGCTGATTACATAATTTTCACCCAATAGAGGAAAAGATACTAAAGTTTTGGAAAAATAATGAATGACTCTTCAATTGCCAAAGGAGCATGACTTGGTTTTGTATTTTATTAATTTTTCAAAGGAATCTACATAATAAAGATGTTTGATATGGTAAAGTAACATTAACAACACATTTTTGAAGCAAAACTATGTCTTTTTTTGATGCTTTGTGAAGGAATTTCAAAGGTCAAGTTGAGGGAAATGAAAGAGAATATTTGGGTGCAACTTTTTGGTGCTTTTTAAGGTTGTATGGACATATAAAATGCATCCTTCAATGGTGTAAAAAGGAAGCAATCAATAGAAGCAAGGCTGGAGAAAGAACTTGTAGGTTGGTCGTGAGAGTTGCACAAGAGAGTGTGTAGAAAATCAGCGTGTGAAGAGAAGAGGAAAAGGATTTTTTTGGTGTGTTGTAGGTGTTCAAGGCAGCCATGAGAGTTGTATAATGAAGTGAAAATTAAGACTTCGTAATATGAGTGAATACAAGAAGGTTTGAAGACATGAGTATTTGAAGACTCATAGACAAGATGTGTCTAGAGAAGCTTGTAAAAATTTCTGAATTTTATTCAATGTTGAATCCCCCATATATGTAATTAATTTTGAGGAATTTTCATATATGAATGTGTATTTTTTGTAAGTTTGTGTTTTGTAGTAGAGAGTCTCTTCATCAATTAGGAATCAATATTTGTGTGCATAGGAGGAAATTAGACAATTTTTTTGATGTTAATATTATATATAATTTTAGGGGTAGAACTTTATTAGTGTGTTTAGGTTACCATGTGAAGAAATAAGAAGTCTCCAATTCTAAAATTTTAAGTTGTTATTAAGAAAATGTGGACACTTGTAATAATAAAATTTATTTTATAATAGAAAATTTTAATGTAAATGGGATTGAAATAAAAAGCATTATATTCTTTAGTTTTATTTTTTTAAAATATGTAATATTTAAAATATACTTTTTTTAATAAGATTGTTTGTATGTTTTTTAAATAAAATAAAATGGACATGAAATTAATGATGTATGATGCATGTTATATGATATGAGTTTGTATTTTTTGTGTTATTTCTTGTTTTCTATTTTAAAATTCAAATAAAAAGACAAATGGTATTATGACCACATGAATACATGTCTATATTGAGGATTTGATAGTCAGGATTATTTTGTTCAAAAGGAAATGTATAATGTTTGACCAATAATATCTATTCTAGACATAAATGTATTAGGTGGCACATATAAGTTGATTATTATTTTAGAGAATATTTTATATAGTTTAAAAAAAAATGTAGATTCATTCCTAAGAGCTTAGAGTGCATTTTCACTATCTTATACAAGAGATACTTGAGCCTCTTTAGGTAATTCTTTTAAATCAGTTAGACTATTAAGAAATTAAAATCCCTTCAATATTTTTAAGGATACAAGAAAGTAAATTTTTTAAAATATTGTTTTGATTAGTGGGGAAAAATAGGTTTTGAATGGACCCGAAACCATTTACAAGTAGGTTTTGAAGGGACCCAAAACCCTATCAAAGATGAACATGCTGCTAAAAGATGAGACATAGAAAACCAATAGCTAAACAAAAGAAGAATTCTAAAGGATCAACAAGACTACCCAAACTTGCAACAAAAAGGTTTTGAAGGGAACCTTAAACCCTATACAATGTGGTCAAACAATGACCAAAATGCTATTTAACAAGAGACACTACCTATAATAGCTAGGCGACAACAAACAAACTACTCAAAAGAAATAGTTTCTAAGCTTGAACAAACAACATTCCTAATGATGGAGGACAACCACACCATCCTCTTAGACTGAGCACCACCTCTATAGGAGAATCTACAAGATCACCCTTATCACATCAACCACATCCCTCTCACAAATCCAACCTCCACCTCAATAGGAGTGGCCTCCACCTCAATAAGAGTTTCAAGAAGGAAAAATAGTTGAAGAAAAATAAGCAATCCACCACACATGCGAAACCCATCTCCACCTCAAAAGGATTTCAGCCTCCACCTCCATAGGAGTGGTCTCCACCTTAATAGGAGACAATATCTCCTATTGTTAGTAACAATTGTTTACTTTAAATCTCTTAGATTTGATTTATTTATCAAAGTGTATATTATTAATGAATTTAAAAATTAATATAAGAATAATATAATTGAATATCATTTCTAAATTAAAATATTTCAAATTTAATTATGGATTTCAAATAAATACTAGAAAATTATTTTGATATAATAATTTAAGTTGTAAATAATAAATACTATATGGATAATCTTGTAATAGTAGCAACAATCTCACTTATTTCTAAATATTAATTTAATTGTAATAAAACTAGTACACATATTTTTTATTAATTAAGAAGGATTTTTTAAAGGGTATTAATCTTTTTATAAAGTTATTGACTACTTTTAAAGAGTAAAATAACTTGATTGGTGAGACATTGATTAGTATCCAGATAAAAAGACTCTTCTACTAATCGTATTTATTCTTTTGGAACTATTTTTGCATTCAAAATTTTAATTAAAGATCCCTAACAGGTTTGTTGAATTATTCAACCACAAAATAAAAGGTAGAAGCTGCTTGGCAAGGAGAAGTCGGTGGTGGAGAAGAAGTATAAAGGAGTGAGGATGTGACAAGGGGGAAAATATGGTGTAGAGATCAAGGATTCAAATAGGCAAGGCATGTGGATTTGGCTTGGAACATTTAACTTTGGAGAAGAAGCAGTCATAGCTTATGACCATTTGCATTCACAATGAGAGGCTCTCAGGCTATTCTCAACTTCCCTAATCATTTTGTGGGTAGATCACCAAAAGAAACCATGAGATTTGATGTCTATTATGAAATATCGATAAAAAGACTCTTCCACTAATCACATTAATTATTTGGAACTACTTTTGTATTCAACCTTCTAATTAAAGATCCCTAATATGTTTGTTGAATTATTACTCCATCCATGGGATGGTATCTACATCAATATTACAATCTATGGTAGATTTCTTATAACTAGGATCACCAACATAGCTAGTAACACAATAATCTTAAATTTTATTCTTGGTGTAGGAATAATAAAGACCCAAACTAATGATATTTTTAATATTCATTTATCATTTTTTAATGATTATAATATTTTTTAGAAATATAAATGTAATACCTATTGTATAGATAATAGATAGTCAAAATATGGTAAGTTAAATCAAGATTATTACAATATAATATTAATCTTTTTATATGATATAAAGATAGAGTTTAAATAATAGTTATAGCACTATGAATACTTTTTCGAAATGCTATGATTGATCATGGAATACAACTAAATATGATGAAGAAACAAATAGATTTAATCTCTAATATTTAATTCAATAATAAGTAAGTCAAATAAATATAACATGACTTAAAATTCAAATATTATCCAATGGTCTTTATCAAGGAGATCATATAAGACTTTAATGAATAAAATAATATATAATTTACTATGATTCTTCAATAAAAGATAGTCATCCTACTAAACATGTATAATAATAGGTGAACTATCATTTTTTGGTAACTCATAAATAATATTTATGAAACTAAATTTGCATGTGGTCAAGCCCTAACTTGTTATGCCACATACCATTGGTATAATTGGTGTAAAAAATCTTATGTTGGTGAAAGATAATAAAAGAATATTTTAAGGCATTGAAATGGTAACAACCTTGGTCACATTCCTTATAATTTGTTATGGTTGGTTGAGAAGTTTAAATATGTGGTTAGGCTTGTTTTTGTTATAAAAAATTAAGCCTCTTGATTGATTATACTTAACTAAGTGTCATGGATTTAAAAAATCCTAATAAGTTATAATTCATTTTATTTATCATATATGGAAGAATGCTTTGTCATATATATGCTACATTTTTATTTAAATCAATTTCATATTTGTAATCGTGTTCATGGTCCACCATTTATTATAAATCACTCCCCTTGAATTCTCATGAATGTTGTTCTAGATTATTATTATTATAATGTATATGTTCAAATCTACACTCTAATCGTAGTTTATTGGATCCTTTCCAAAAAATAGATTCATAAATATGGCTACATTTCCAACTTGTATCCAACCATGCACTTATTTGTTCATAAGAGATTCTCATTTTAACTACCCACTAATTTGAATTTTAAAATCTTAAGGGCATTTGAATTTGTCATGCAATGCTCATTTCTTAAAACAATTAGCTTATGATTAAGGTCACAACTAGGTTTTTTATTAGTACTTTAAGAGGATTTTTCTAATAATCTATTTTTGTATGTAGCATTGAAAATAAACACTTGTAATATCTAAATCATGTCTGTAATCTTTGTGGGACAAAGTCCATGAATTAAAGCTCACATAATGATTTGAGTTGAATTTTTCAATTAACTTTGTAATAATACTTGTGACATGAATGAGATTATCCACACTTAATAAATCACTTTAGAATTAATAGTTGATAAATCTATTAAAATTTACTAGAAAATAATTTGTAAATGTCAAATCTAATTTAGATCAAATGATTAATTTCAAACATTTTATAAATTCAAAATGAATGAATCCCTTATTTTTTAATATTAAAATGGAATTTGATGTACTACAAATATATTTAAATTTTAAAAGGTGTTTAGATGCATTTCAACCCAAATACTTCCATAATCATTCGAGTTTACCACCTCCACCTGGGTCTCTTTATCTTCATTGCTTTGTTTAGCAGCCATAAAACTTAATTAAGTTTCAAATTTCTATCTATGTGGACTTCAAAGTTCTTATATGATTGAGATCACCAAGCATTTCATTTACACATGACAACCTTAGTATCATGTGTAACTAAGCTCAATAAGCCTATAAGATTGTGATTTATGCACTCTCTCACATTCACAAGAAGAATATTCTGATATTTTTGCTAATTAAATAATTTACGCCAAAGGCGTATCCTATTTGAAGAAGACAAAGCAAAAATTACCAATCAATTGTTGATTTAAGTCTGCCGACTATTAAATGAATCTCAACCATTTATCATTTCTCGCTATTTTTTGGCTGTTTTATGTCATTCTTTTGTTGCTTTCATCGTCGCAATCCGTCTGCAATGCCAATGGCTGCCGCAAAAGGGAATCCCGTTTCACTTAGAAAAGTGTAAGGACATATTTTGGTACCATTTTCGCTTTTTGTTTGTCTCATTTTTTCAAAAAAATATGTTTTGGTAGGGTTTCGTAATATTTTTGTTTTGTTTCCATTCACAATTTTTTTCATTTCTGGTGGAGAGAAGAATCTGATCTCAAACTCCAATGCTTGTTTTCACGTCCTTTCATCCAAACTTTGTCATATTTCGGCGTAAAATATAGAATATCTAATTTTAAATGATAGTTGGCTATAACTCACACTGTCATGATTAATCTTTATGACACAAGTGATGAGCATTTAAGAGAAGATAAGATTTAATGTGCCAAGTGCTAAATGGTAGATGTCCTATTTCTTTTACCATAGCTTAAAACTATGAAATTGTCAAACATGTATAGAGGGTTTTGTACAAACCTTGCCATATTTAATGAGGACTCGAATTGTATATTGCATCATAAATTAGATTGTGTACAAAATCTCGCAAAAACAACTGCTTTTCCTCTAGTATGATCTATTTTACGTCGAAGGCGTATCCTATTTGAAGAAGACAAAGCTAAAATTAGCAATCAATGGTTGATTTAAGTCTGTTGACTATTAAACAAATCTCAACTGTTTATCATTTTTCACCATTTTTTCGATTGTTTTATGCCGTTCTTTCGCTGCTTTCCCACTGCAATCCGTCTGCAACGCAAATGGTTGCCGCAAAAGAGAATCTCATTTCACTTAGAAAAGTGTAACAATAGATTTTGGTACCATTTTCGCTTTTCGTTTGTCTCATTTTTTCAAAAAAATATGTTTTGGTAGGGTTTCATGATATTTTGTTTTTGTTTTCTTTTATAGTTTTTTTCATTTTTGGTGGAGAGAAGAATCCGATGTCTCAAACTCTAACACTTGTTTTCACGTCCTTTCGTCCAAACTCTGTCATATTTCAACGTAAAATATAGAATATCTAATTTTAAATGACAACTGGCTATAACTCTCACTGTCATGATTAATCTTAATGGCACAAGTGATGAGCATTTAAGAGAAGATAAGATTTAATATGCCAAGTGCTAAATGGTAGATGTCCTATTTCTTTTACCATAGCTTAAAAACTATGAAATTGTCAAACCTATATAGAGAGTTTTGTGCAAACCTTGTCATATTTAAGGACTTGAATTGTATATTGCATCATAAATTAGATTGTGTACAACATCTTGCAAAAACAATTGCTTTTCCTCTAGTATGATATAAATTAAATAGGATAAAGTTGGTGTTAGTTGCACAGAAAGGTCATATCATTCACAGTTTGTCAAAATATATTAAAAAATGGTAGTTGACTAGTTATGTCAGTGATTTTGTTAATATAAAAATATTTTTAATATAATATAATAAAATAAGATTACATATAATATAAATATGTTATATTAAATACTACTAGTAGGAGAAAGCTAAAGTGTAGAGAAAACACATCTATGTATGTAACGTTATATCATAAACACCATCCCCCATTGCACACCCTAGACAAAACACTCCAATGGGAAATAGGCCGGACAGACAAATCGCACCGATGAAAAGACTTGATGGTCGGATGTTATGTCCGACTAAAAAAATTGATTATATTTTGATTTAAAATTTAACTTATATTTTAGCTAATATAATATTTGATTTATAATTTGTGTAAGGTAAAATTTGATATATATATTTAATATAAATTTTGATTTATAAGTTTATTATATGAAAATCGTGGTTTAATTTGGGGAAGATGAAGAGGCAATGATTTCAGAAGTGAAAAAATTATGTCTAGGGAGGAAAATTCTCGCTTTAAAGATTGGTTTTGGAAATTGAAAACTACATCAATTCATCATCAGATTATGATGAATACATGTGAGAAAATCTGGGTGGGGCTTGTTTTATTTCTCCTTGATTGTATGGTTGGAATATTTTCCTTTCATAAAAAGTGGGTCAATCACAAATATGAACTACGTATGAATTTCAATCCCAACATTATTTATGGCTTTTCCAATCCAATTGCAGAAACAACTACATTGATGGATGAATTCTCCAAGGTTTGGGTCTAAGATGAATCCCATTTTCCAATCGACAAATTTTGGCATCGTTGAGAAGTTAAAAGATACGTTTAATGAATTTTTGTATCTTTTATTGTTTGATGGACGTCAAGTTGTTCTGTCATCGATCAACAGGTGAATGAAAGAATTTTTACTTATGGGTAGAATGTTTGTGATGTTACTATGAAGGCATGATTACGCTCCGAGTGACACCAGAAGTGTGAGTTGCCAAAGCCGTTAAATACAATGCACTTGCCTTCTCCCACAAGAAGAAATACGAGCTTGCTGATGTGTTGGGATGTGAAGTCCTGTAAATGAAAACAGAATCAGTTCAAATGCAAACAAAATTTGTTCCAACTTAATCAAAATTCTGGTAATGCATCGAACAAACAAACTCCTAATACAGTCCATCCGTTGTTGAACAGTTCCAATGTATCTAAAAATGGACGATTCTCCTTCTGTGCTCCAGCTAATCACTCGGTTAGTGGAGCTGTAGAGTCCATTATAAATTGGACCGCTTGTAATACAAAATATATGAATGTGCTGTGTTTAATAAAAGAAATCTCCTGCTTTCCCGTGGACGTAGGCATATTGCCGAACCACGTAATTTCTGTTCTTCTCTCTGTTCAGTTTTCTTTGGCATTCATTAGATCTGTTTGGTTATTAATCAGAAATGATGTGAATGATGCAATAAAATAACATGATGTCGGTTTCATGCGTAGCAGCAGAAGCAAGGATAAATGATCCATGCTGCAAGATGTCCGCAATCTGTACCGCTGTCGCGTGATCCCGTTTATGCAGATTGCGGACTCCTTTGCAGCATGGATCGTTTATCCTTGGCAAGGGACTTCCAGTCTTGCATTCGACTCACCTATGTTCTCAAGGTGGTTGCAGTCGTGGAAGGTTTGTTGCCTTTTCCGTTTTGCTCTCAAACCCTAATATTTGATTTATTCTGCTACATAATCTGACGAATAAATGTTTGAATTGCAGGGGTGGATTCTGTGGCTGTGGATATGAAGGAACAAATGTTTGTAATTGAGGAAGCAGAACCTGTGCTTGTCACCGCAAGTTTGAGGAAATTCGGTTTTAAAATTGCAGACCTCCAGAGCGTGGGTCCTGCCAAGGAGGAGAAAAAGGAGAAGAATCCTAATGCCCGCACCATCTGCTTAATTCTGATACTTGTGAAGACCTTGCCCTGCTGAAATCCCAAAAACCTTTGAGGCCTGTCTGTGGCTACATCTGAGACAAGGGCTTTAATTTCTTAGGAGTGAGGAGTGAGCCCATAAGTTCTTGCCATGGTTCGATTCGACTTTAACGATAGACACATATCTTTACCAGTTGGATCCGATAAGTGAGCAGGGGTTACTTTATTTCCTCCCACCCACCCTTGACCGCACGAGATTCGAATAAAGCAGATACCCAATCGTCTTCGGAATCAATAGAGTTCGATAAGACAACCTTGAGTTTAGAAAGCTTGTGTTTCTGGGCCATCACTCGAGAGATTAGTTATGCAAATCCATTTGTGGTCATATCGTCTTGTCCCCCCGAGAAGCAGAGGTGATTATACATTACGGAGGTGGAGTGACTTCACTGTGATGCTATCGAATTATATGATTCATTTCCAGAAATGAAAAATTTCATGAATGATTTTGTGAAAGAAAATTTTCAAATGTAAAATTCTGCGAGCAAAATGCCATTGTTGCGGGTAATTCGATCACTGATTCATTCCTAACGAGGTAAGCAAGCCGCCATTTATCTCCTATGGCAAACAAAATGAAGAAATAAATTGTTTTCTCATGTCCATGGTTAGGTTTCAAGTCGCGCTCTGTTTCTTTTGTTTTGGATTTGGAAATGCATTTGATTTTAATATGTACAGCATTAAATTTAGGGTATGTGGCCTTTCTTAATTAAAAGCATTGTAATACAATTCGGCTGAGCAAACTTAATGCTAGTCAACTATCAAGAGAAAGGAAAGAGATAAAAGTTTATTGCGAGGAAAACACAGAGCATTCCTGCACAGTTAGTAAAGAGCAAGGAAAGAGATAAAAATGTTTTTTATGAGGAAAATACAGAGAATTGCATTCTTTCATAGGCCAAGCCTTTTGTATTGTATTTGAAGTAATTGGATGTGAAAGATTATTTCTAATGGCAATCTTTCTATTACCTTCAATTTGCTGGCATACAAAAGCAGCTAGAAATTCCTCTGAATAATTAAAAGTAAGATAAATAATCAGTTGTGCTTTCGATTATAATTAGCTCAAAAGGATGATTGTTAATTATCTTTAGTCTTTAGATGATCACAATGTTATTGGAAATTATCACATTCTATTTTATATTGTAGATGTTTCTTATTTGAATGCCATAAGGACATTTCAGCCTTAATAAATCTAACTATTGAACGGTATGTTGAAGACACTATTATAATTTTAATAGTAGCCATGGTCTAGTGGGCAATTGTCCAGTAGAAAGGTGAAGTGATTATCATGATGATGACTGCAGGTCAAGCTTATTGGGTACACTCCATGAGTGGATATGTTAATGCAGGTCATACCTGGGCAAGGTTGGGTGCACATCCTAGAAAAAAATGTATAGTGGAAATCCCTTGGACTTACCATCTAATAGTAGCGGTGATTTAAGCTTGAAGGTGCATTCCTTGCTGTGCACTCCAATAGTGATAGGTGAGTAATATCTATCTAAAAATACATAGCATCCTGATGGTGGGTAAGTGAAACAGTTTATCTATAAAAAGCACTTCGCACTGACATGGAACAAAAACATTCAACAAAGGTGATTGTTTTATATAAAAGTTTATCATATAAAAAAATCCGAACTTCCCTCAATGGCTAATGATTTAACACAGATTGTAAGAATAAGAACT
>VDFB02359823.1:0-20386 GCA_007258455.2 Sequoia sempervirens
CAATATTGCTTAGAAGCTTGATAGTTTTTCCCTTGCAGGGGAGTGGGATGCTCTTCCGTTGACCTTTAAAGCTTCAATTCAGCCCTTTTCAGGATTGGATCACTTTCCTTTGGCATTGATGCTTCAGAAGATTTGATTCCTCTTCGGTGTCCTTTTAAGCTAGAGAAGATGTGGTTTCGAGAGGAAGGTTTTTTCGAGATGGTTGTGGGCTGGTGGCAAAACTCTCCAACTTGCAGAGGTAACAAAAGCTTCCAACTGTTCAAGAAACTTCAATATATTAAGGATATTTTTGTTGAAAAAGGAATTTTAGAAGGTCAGCTTGGGGCTCTTAACACCAAGGTGATTGTTGAGGGTATGGATCAAGTTGACTTTCTTACGGAAAAGGACCTTAAGTTAAAATATAATGAGATTTTAGCGCGGGAGGAATCCTATTGGCGTCAAAAATCTAGAGAAAATTGGCTAAAGGAAGGTGATCGCAACACAAAGTTTTTTCATAGCTCTGTTAAAGTGAGAAGGTCTATCAATAGGATTACCTCTATCAGATCTGGTAATGGACAGCAAACAAGTAATGCAAAAAAATCAATAATGAGGCAATTATGTTCTTTTCTTCCCTTTGGTCCAAGGAGGGTTCAAATGTGGCTGAAGGTTTTGAGGAGGTGGTTAGTGTTATTCCAAAGCTTATCACTAATTTGGACAATGAGATGCTAATGTCCCTAATCCAACTTAAGGAAGTCAAAGAGGCAATTTTCTCTTTAGATGGTGACAAATCGCCAGGGCCGGATGGGTTTCAGGCCTTCTTTTTTCAGAAATTTTGGGAGGTGGTGAAGTTTGATCTATGGGAAGTGGTTGAAGAGTCGAGGCATAATGGCTTTGTCCTTAGAGACTTTAACAATACTTTAGTGGCCCTCATTCCCAAAAAGGAGAATGCTGAATCTTTTGAAGATTTTCGTCCTATATCCCTTTGCAATGTTATCTACAAAGTTATCTCAAAGGTGGCAGCTAGCAGGTTAAAGAAAATTTTGGGGAAGCTGATTTCTAAAGAGCGGAGTGGATTTTCGCCGAACAGGTCAATTGTGGAGGGCATCATTATAGCTCACGAAGCGATCCATTCTATCAAAGTTGGTAAGCAGAGGAGAATGCTTGTTAAGTTGGATATAAGAAAAGCATATGATAGAGTGGACCGAATGTTTCTCTTCAAAGTTTTAGAAAAGTTTGGTTTTAGTGTTCATTGGATTTCCTAGATTAAAGGAATGACTTCTGAGTACCGCGCATCTATTCTAGTAACTGGCAGCCCTCAAGGATTCTTTTCCACCTCCCGGAGTTTGAGGTAGGGAGACCCCATTTCTCCCTTTCTTTTTATTTTAATGGCGGAGGTGTTGGGTGGATTGATTTTGAATAAGGAAAAGCCAAGGGCTTTGGAAGGGTATCAGAGTAGCTAGGGGAGTTGATCCAGTCTCCCACCTTCAATTTGCTGATGACACTTTCCTAATGGGAGAGGCTTCTTTGCAGGAGGCCCGCATCATGAAGAGAGTTTTGGACAGGTATAGCTCGGTGTCAGGGCAGTTTTTTAATTGGAGAAAATCTAAGGTTTTATTTTTCAATACAGATCAGAATGTTCAAAGAGAAATTTTGAGGATTTTCAATATGAGGTCGAGCAGATTACCAGGTAAATTCCTTGGTATCCCTTTGTTTGAAGGATTGTGCAAATCTTCCCTTTGGACAAGTCTGGTAGATGGTTGCAATAACAAGATGGAGGGCTGGAAAAGTCGATGGTTAACCCTAGCGGGAAGGATTCTCCTGCTAAAAACGGTTATATTTGCAATGCCACTTTATTTGATGATGTGTTTAAGGATTCCTTCTAAGGTGATTCGTATGATAGAGAAAAAGATGAGGCAATTTTTTTGGAATGGCAACCAAAATCAGGAGAAGATTCCTCTTTTGGCGTGGGACCAGGTATGCAAATCAAAAGATTCAGGTGGAGCAGGTTTAAGGAATTGGAAGTTTTTGAATAAAGCTATGGGGGCTAAGTTAGTGTGGTCAATGTATAAAAATCCGGAGCAGAAATGGGTAAAGATCCTTCAAGCAAAATACTTGGATAGGAGTGAGCGAACAAGGATTCTTACTATTCAGGATCCTCCCAAAGGCTCTTCTCTTTGGAATTTTATTGTTAGCTGTCGACAGGTGATCACAGACCATATCTCATGGCAGTTGGGAAATGGTTGCAAAGCTAACTTTTGGATAGACTCTTGGGATAGCAGAAATCTTGTGATGAGCCATGGCTCTCCGCTCAAAACCCCCAAATTCTTAAGTCTTTAATTGTTTTTTTTAGTTTTTTAAAGAAATCTTAATAGACAGAAGAGAAGGGGCGCAGCATATTTTTGCTCATAAAATGAAATTTAAAGCAACAATTCACAAATTGGAAATACAGAAGCTGTTATTATACTGAGACAATTAGAATATGCATAACAGACATACCCGAAAAACTCCAGTTATTTTATATAAAGCAATAGCCAGATCTACAGCCGGAAATGGTGAAAATCATCATGAAGGCACGCCAAGGCTCCAGAAGGGGTTTCTCCTGCTGAGAAACAGGTCACAATGCACTGAATAGACTAGGCGCCAAGGATAGAAGCCAAAACCAGCTCAAAAAGAAGGCGTTTCTCCCTTTCACTTCACACGCCTTTCTCAAGGCACACAAACCAAGGCAGTCCGTACGGCCATGAAAAGAAGGAAATGAATCTCTGAAAGAAGAATCCCTGAAGCAAGAAGTACGCCACCAAGAAACCCTCAATTATTATCAAGCACAAATACTGCATAAATAAAGCTCTGTCTGCAACTGTAGAACTTCTGTGTGAAGCCCTCAACTGTACGGATTCAGCTGATCTCTCACAGCCTCAAACGTACTCAACACTGAAGAGTTTTCCGTTCTCCAATGGACACAATGATCAAACCCTGCTCTCAGGAGAATGCTCAGAGAAAAGATGCACAAGGCAATTCGAAATAGTCAAAAGATGAGTTTCTATTGCCAGGAAATGCCTTTATACCAAAAGGCACGCATTTCAAGAAATGTACGGCCTTTCTCATCATTAAAATATTATAATATTTTAATATATTCCTTTTCAATAGTTTGAGCGCACTTTTATAATATTTAAAGTTATTAAAATATTATAATCCCCCTTTTGACATTTAAGTGATATAAAATATAAATAAAGTCAATGTGACTTTATTAAAAAGGCGTTTTAAGTTAATAAATTAACTTAATCACTTAAAATTCCGTAATATGCTCAAAACTCAGGATAATCTCGTGCCGTCAGAAGCGATGAACTCCTGGAATGCCAACGCTCACTGTGATCTAAACACTGTCCACTGAAAACACGAACAAACAAACTCTCCAAAATGCACCACTGACCCTCTATCCAAACTGGCTAGCCCACAAGGGTCCAATAAAGGGCTAACACACTGTCAACTATGATCATGCCGAAAACGGGGACATTACAGTCCGCCCTCCCTGAAATTGCTTGTCCGCAAGCAATCTCAACAACAAAGAATCAACCACTCCACCAGGATCCCAAGGATAGTGTCGTGAAATGTCCCTCATGTCATCAACTGTCTCCTGTAACTCCCAAATCTGATCAACTGGATCATCATGCTGTACCCTGTCAATCTCAACACCATCTGTCACAGGAGAGAAAAACTCAAAAGGAAGCAAGTCAAACCGCTGACAACACTTGCTCCCTAAAACCGCCCGAGATATGCTATCATCTAACATATCTAACACGTGCATACCGGAATTGTGCATCTGAAATAGGTCATGTACATGATGACTGAAAGTGAAACTGTGTAAACTCCTAACCATGTACACACTGGAAATCTCCTCAACGAGCTCTGTCTGAAATCTCGATGCACTGACGGAATCTCCAATACTATGATCAACGCTCTTGCCTAAATCAGGATCAAAAGTAGAATCAGTATCCACCTCAAAGAGCGGATTATCACAAGAAGATGTAGCATCTGTCTCATAAAGAGGATTTTGTACTAACTGAGCCTCATAACTGTACTGATCCCAATCAAACCCCTCTGATCCCATGGGACTAGAATCAAAATGATAATCCTCCTTAAACATCTCATGCTCCTCCTCTAGAATCTTCGGTTCTATCTTCTCACCTTTTGCGTTGACGAGAATGATAGATCGCATACTCCCATCCTGAAAACCAGCTTGCTGGTCCGTTAAATCAGCAAGGTCATCACCCTCATAAAACCTCTCCATTTGTCTATTTGAACCCTTAGGCTTGAGAGGACAATTGTGGTTTTGGTCATAAGGAGCTTTGCAATATAAACAT
Organism: Sequoia sempervirens; assembly: GCA_007258455.2. NCBI lineage: Eukaryota > Viridiplantae > Streptophyta > Pinopsida > Cupressales > Cupressaceae > Sequoia > Sequoia sempervirens. The sequence continues at coordinate 4,341 of VDFB02359823.1, forward strand.
AGCTTCCTCCTACGCAAATCATTTATTGTCTCTCGGTCCAAAGGAGCTGCAAACTTCCTCTTTTCATCAACTTTTTCTGATTCCTTTGGTTCTGATTTGCCATCACTATAGGATGAAGATGCTTCTTCATTTGACGTGAACTTACCACGTGAAGCTGTAAGTTCCATGCTACGAGCCTTTCTCATAGCTTCGTGCAAGGTAGGTGGATCGAATGCCTTGATCCAACCTTTCATTGGCTCATGGAGACCTTCTACAAATAGAATGACAAGTCTCCTCTCTGAGATTCCGGTAACCATAACCGAGAGCTTCTGGAACTCACCAATATAAGACTCCAAACTACCCAACTGCTTTAGCTGAGCAAGGTCTCTGAAGAATAGCTCGGGATCACGTCTATCAAACCTCTCTACCAGCCTATCAGTGAACTCCTGGTACGAGGTAATCCTATCATGGTGTAGTGTAGCCATGCCATGAATCCACCAGTCATGTGCTACGCCATCAAGGTGGAGAGCTGCAAATCGTATAGCATCTTTCTCTGGCATAGGACGTAGTGTCAGGAATGTATCCAACTTACTCACCCAGGCACGTGCTGTAACTCTACCACTGCCATCATAGTGAACTAAGGTTAGTTTGTTGGTAGCTTGTTTGAGATCATTCTGCTTGTGTCTAGGCCTCCTGTCATTCCTGCTTCTGGTGTGTTCTCTCTTCTGGCTTATGAATCTGTCGAAGTTAAGGTGCTCCTTAACCCTTGGTGGCAAATTATCCCACTCATCATGCATAGCCATAATATTATCTGCAAAATTAATTTCACCACCTTGTTCAGCTTCGTCCACTTCCTCAGCATCATCTCTGGTGAACGTGGGATATGTAGCTCTCTCATAGGTGCGTACTGGATCTATAATCCTCTGTGGCTGTCTATGGATACTGCCATCTCTATCTGAATCCAAACTACGAGCTCTGTTTAATGACAAATTCTGAACATTCGTGCTGAGTTGTTGAAGAATAGTTGCAACCTGCTCTTGCCCTGCAACCATGCCTCTAAGCACGTCTTTGGCTTCTCTGTCCTCATCCTCCCAATTATTTCTGTGAGAACTTTCTCCAGCCCTGTTCGCCATATTGTCCCAATCTAATTCCTCCTCCTGATCTGCAAACGGAAATGGTGGAAATGGATTCTGGTCGCCTCTTTGATTTCTAGGGCCACCTCTGAAATAGGACTTACCAAAACCCTCTCTGTTTGACTTCATAAATTCTCAAACCCCACAAGCTGGCAGGATGTGAGCTCTGATACCACTGTGATGAGCCCTGCTGGCTCTCCGCTCAAAACCCCCAAATTCTTAAGTCTTTAATTGTTTTTTTAGTTTTTTAAAGAAATCTTAATAGACAGAAGAGAAGGGGCGCAGCATATTTTTGCTCATAAAATGAAATTTAAAGCAAAAATTCACAAATTGGAAATACAGAAGCTGTTATTATACTGAGACAATTAGAATATGCATAACAGACATACCCGAAAAACTCCAGTTATTTTATATAAAGCAATAGCCAGATCTACAGCCGGAAATGGTGAAAATCATCATGAAGGCACGCCAAGGCTCCAGAAGGGGTTTCTCCTGCTGAGAAACAGGTCACAATGCACTGAATAGACTAGGCGCCAAGGATAGAAGCCAAAACCAGCTCAAAAAGAAGGCGTTTCTCCCTTTCACTTCACACGCCTTTCTCAAGGCACACAAACCAAGGCAGTCCGTACGGCCATGAAAAGAAGGAAATGAATCTCTGAAAGAAGAATCCCTGAAGCAAGAAGTACGCCACCAAGAAACCCTCAATTATTATCAAGCACAAATACTGCATAAATTAAGCTCTGTCTGCAACTGTAGAACTTCTGTGTGAAGCCCTCAACTGTACGGATTCAGCTGATCTCTCACAGCCTCAAACGTACTCAACACTGAAGAGTTTTCCGTTCTCCAATGGACACAATGATCAAACCCTGCTCTCAGGAGAATGCTCAGAGAAAAGATGCACAAGGCAATTCGAAATAGTCAAAGAGATGAGTTTCTATTGCCAGGAAATGCCTTTATACCAAAAGGCACGCATTTCAAGAAATGTACGGCCTTTCTCATCATTAAAATATTATAATATTTTAATATATTCCTTTTCAATAGTTTGAGCGCACTTTTATAATATTTAAAGTTATTAAAATACTATAATCCCCCTTTTGACATTTAAGTGATATAAAATATAAATAAAGTCAATGTGACTTTATTAAAAAGGCGTTTTAAGTTAATAAATTAACTTAATCACTTAAAATTCCGTAACATGCTCAAAACTCAGGATAATCTCGTGCCGTCAGAAGCGATGAACTCCTGGAATGCCAACGCTCACTGTGATCTAAACACTGTCCACTGAAAACACGAACAAACAAACTCTCCAAAATGCACCACTGACCCTCTATCCAAGCTGGCTAGCCCACAAGGGTCCAATAAAGACCTAACACCATCAACTATGATCATGCAGCGGGGACATTACAAATCTTGTCGAATCTGGAGAATATCAATAGAATCAAGGAGGTTTCGAAACAAAGGTGGAGAACTAAAGTCAATGATTTTGTCTATTTCTCAGGTGAAGGTTTAAGGGGTGAATGGAAGTGGAAGGATCCGAGTGAACTAGGATTGGAAGCCAATGATACTCAAACACTCAGAAACATTTTTACCCAAAGGCCTTTGAATCTAGTTGGCACCGAAGATGAGATAATTTGGTGTGGCTCTATTAAAGGGGAGTATTCAGTGAAAATTGGATACAAGATATTGGAGAACGAAGCTAGGCTAGAGGATTGGCCTGGTAATCTCTGTTGGAATAAGTTTTGCTTACCGAAAGCGGGAGATTTCTCATGGCTGGCTTTTCGAGGAAGGATCTTGACAGGGGATAGGCTGAAAAGGATTGGATTTGCTAGGCCTTTTAGGTGTGTGTTGTGTAACAAGGAGGAGGAAACTTTAGATCACCTCCTACTAAATTGTGATTATTCTCAAGAATGTTGGAAAGCGGTGTTGAAGCGTCTCGGTTGGTATGGACCGTTATCTGCAACGTTGAGGGAGTTAGCCAGAGGATGGTTTGTTCCTAAACAAAAATCAACATTTTCAAGTAGATGGAAGATTTTCCCTTCTACAATTATCTGGGAACTATGGAAAGAGCGGAATAGAAGGATTTTTCAGGAGAAGAGTGAAGATTCAAAAAGATTCTTGGCAAGGTTAGAAAGAGCTATCTCAGAATTAGTGAGTAATGCTTCAGCCCAAGTCAATTGTTCCAAAACCCCTTTCAACCAAGAGGATGCCAAGATTCAATCTTGCTGGCCACTGATTAAGTTCAGGCCTGTTAATGGGTCTTTGAGGGCTAAGCCTCCGGCAAGAAAAATAAAAGAAATTTTGTGGATTCCACCAAATACCGGGTGCATTAAAATTAATTTTGATGGTGCCTCTAAGGGCAACCCGGGGCCCTCAGGTGTTGGTATTGTTGTCAGGGATTGGAAAGGGAATATACTATTGTTAGAAGCTAGAAGTTTAATGGATTGAACCAATAATGAGGCGGAAGCGCAAGCTGCTCTTACTTCCATCAAAACAGCAGTCGAATTGAAGGTTCAAAGGTTTCATTTGGAAGGAGACTCGCAAGTCATTATTAATGATATTGTAAAAGGGGAATTGGGAGTTTGGTATCTGAATAAGTATATCAAAAGGATCAAAGTTTTGTTGGGAAGTTTTGAAGAATTCAAGGTATCTCATGTGAAACAAGAGGCCAATGAAGTTGCGGACATAATGTCTAAAATTGGGATATCTTTAAAAAATCAAGGCAAAAAATTCCTAATAGAGGACTTTCGAAGTTTAGATGGTGCTCTTCTGGACCTCTGAAATTACCAGGAATGATTCAAAGGGGAGTTGAGCTGGGTGGGTAGTGGAGTGTTTAGCATGGATGTTAAAGCATTATGGGCTGATTCGACACCAAAGGGGGCATCCTCATTCCAGAGAGCTGCAAGAAGTTTGTCTTCAAGGCAAGACCATAATTGCAAAGTACAGAAGGTTAAATTTTGTTTTTACTGGCATATTATAGTATGTAATTAAAGTTAGATCACAGCCCTTGATGTTATTGTCGGGCATAGATGAAGCAGTATATAGCTGTATGAAAGATAGTTTACAGCCTTTTTGTTATCTCCAAGTATAGATGAATCAGTAGTTAGCTGTAACAGGGGGGTTGCTGTGTGGTAACAGGGGTATAGCTTCTTAACCATGGATAATCATGGTTTTTGTATGTAATGGGTTTTAGGAGGGTCAGGAATTTAGTGATCTGAGGAGAGATGGACTGGTTATGGCCCTTTGGACTCAACAGTTTGTACTTTTTTACTATATTATTATATTATATCTTATTACCAATCAAAAACTAAAATAAAGATTTATGAAAACTTAATTTAATTACTTAATTATTCCTTTCCATTAATCCCAATTAGCCTACAAGAATTAAAATAGGCTACGAGTCTTCATCAATGCTCGCCCTGAGGAAGGGGACATTACAAATGATCATAAATTTTCATTGTGAGTTGAACATCTAAAACTTTTCACATGATAGATCATCTAATTGTTCTCATCAATTGGATTTCTACAAACCATTTCTATATGAATTAAAAATTAACTAAGATTTTGTATTATTGTTTATGTGATCAAAATTTTAATTTATCATATTTTAGGCAAGATAGTGATAAGCATGTTGAAGTGCCCAATTCATAATGTGTTCACAAAATTCAAGATCAAGGGATTCCCATCTTCAAGTATGGTTTAGTGACAATCTTGATTCATCCTATATCTACTAGGATATGATCACTAACATTTTGTACTTGTATGCAAGTACAGCGCATGTTCTTACCTTGTAGTTTACCATTGTGTGTTGGTAAAATAGGATGGGGGCAAATTGCATGACTTTACCAAAGATGGAAAGTTCTTTCCACATACATGCACTATGGAAAATAATAGAACAAGTTAGGAAAATTTCATTCATGAATTATACAAACTATGCATAATAGATCTGAAGTATTAATAAACAAAATGAGACCAAATAGATCCACACCAAAGTAAATTCAAAATATATGGAAATTAAGGTAAGAGATATGGAAAAGGATATGAAGATGTAGTCTAGACCACTCCCAACTCCTCTTTTGGCATAAAGGACTGAGAAAATCAATGTACACAACTTAGACCCTATGAGTAGTGTTGGGTCCAAAAACCGTTGCTCCACTGCCTAGAATGAAATCTCACTCACAAGGCCAAGGTTGTCATCATGCAAGTGAAATCAACTCATCAACAAAACATGATAGGTTAAAAATCAGCTCTACAAGAGTGGGTTATCTCTCCTTCCCTTCGAGCTCAACTTAGACTTGAGAGGGTGTTCCTAGGGGTTTACCTTAATAGGTATTTGAATCAAACAAAATGGACAACCAAACCCAATTGAATACTTGACCCCAAATACTATCACTAGGTCAAGGAAGACTAGTTGCATAAAATCCCTATATAGCTGATATGACTATGCACGCATGACCCATGTAAAATATATCTATTGAATGTTCACTTGAGGATGATTCCTTGGTTATATTGACGATCATGGATGCATCGGAAGGACCAATTCTAGACCTACTAAATTATGTTTTGTTTTGAATGATTTGACATTGGCCACGATAGTTCCAAACTGGTGCCTATCCATTGGGCAACAGAGTCACAACCATTAAATGGAAAACAAAGCAGAAACAAGAGGAACAGTGGGCTATATGTTCTCAAAACACCAAGATTGTGAAATCAAAATGACTAAGCATACTTATTCATCCAAAACAAAGGTGCATATATTCATGTGTAACATGAAAGAGATTATTACAATACTTGCAATAGTTTAAAAATGTTGTTACATTCATCTCATTTGTAGTTACACTCATGCCAACAAATGTGGCAAAGGAAAATCCCAAGCAGTAACTGCAAAACCCTCCAAAAGATATGCATACTACTTCGGAGACACTCGGGCACATAAATCACTTCCATTACTAAATCCCTCTCATATCCACAAATCTGCAATCCAATGAATGAACTAGACCTAGCTTCAATGGCTGCCTTGCAACTCTTTGGCACTTTTTGGCATTTGGAAACCACAACAAAACCAACCTCCTCCAAAAATGATCAAAAGTCTTGCTTTAACACCTGCAAGGCAAAACCCTAGGTTGTGGCACTATAGTAATGTCAAATCCATGAGCAAGGATCAATACCCCCTAAAATGGGCATCTCAAATCAAATGACAGGTTGGGCATTGATTTTTCATAGTTGGAGACCTATTGCATTAATGGCAACAGTTGGGAGCAAACCTTGGACATTTAACTTTGGTGCTCAAACTTATTTTGAAAAAACATTCGTTAGGTTCCAAGTTTCTGTCGAGGCCCGACTTTCAGGAAGGAACAATTGTTTGAGAGTCAAGAGGGAAAGCCAACCTAGAACCAAAACCTTGAGGTTCCAAGTTCTTGTTGAGGCCCAACTTCTAGGAAGGAATCAATGGATCGGGAGTCAGGAGCAAAGGCAGACCTAGAACCAGAAGATTGAGATTCCAGGTTCCTGTAGGGGCCTAGTTTCCAAGAAGGAATCAATAGATCGGGGAGCGAGAGTAGAAGCAGACCTAGAACTAGAACCTTAACGTTCCAAGTTCCAATCAAGGCCCAACTTCTAGGAAGGAATCAATGGCTCAGAGAGCAAGAGCAAAAGCGGACCTGGAACCTGGAACCTTCTAGGTTCCCATCGAGGCCCAGCTTCAAGGAAGGAATCAATGGATCGAGGAGCGGAATTTTAGAAAAAATAAATAAGTATAATCTTGAGTCTATTGTCTCTCTTGCCCAACTTGGACATATTTACCACACTATTTATGCTTATACAGCTAATTGGGCTGACATGTGCCAATCAGGGCTCAAAGGAGAATGAATGAAAGCTTTTAATAATTTTCGGAATACAAACAATCTATGGGACCTCTGATCAATAACTAGGATTTATTATACACAAACAGTCCCTTAGAACAAAAGCAGCCCAACTAGGCTTGTGATAGTCATTTGTTTCTTGAAGTCAGATGTAATATGCACAAACAGCCATTGAGAGAACAAGGAATTGAAATGTAAGACCTAACGGTCTATGGGAACATAAATGTTATAGCTGTCTCAACCACCCAAATGGACTATAATCGAGGGCAATGTTGCTGCATATGACATCAGCAAACCGATTCTAGTTAACCTATACCTTCTAATGACCAAATTGACCGTTGTCTGAATGGAGATTATCTTTTGAGCAAACTGTCTGTTGGGGCTCAGTGGGTAGTAACATTAGTCATCTATATGCACTGTTAATGATGCAAGCAACATTAGTCATCTATATGCACTGTTAATACCGTACTCAATCTTTACAGAGTAGTAAGTATAAGAGAAAAATATCAACGTCTACTAAAATTGTACCTACTGCTAAGGTACACCGGCTGTTCAATACAAGGCCCCGGTTCAAAGATTGCTAGTGATTGCAGCCCAACCTTGTAAGCAAGTGGGTTCGCTGAGACAAGGTCCAAAAGAGGAACTTGATGGGACTACCTCTGCCTCCAAAAGTTGTGCAGATGGCAGCTGCATGGGACCATGCTATAATTACTCAAAATACAGTTTGAAAAAAATGTTAAAGAACCGGTATATATAAAAACATTTATAACACAGGCTCTAATTTTTTCGTGATAATGAAACCAGTATGAGGGCCTAATTGGAACATGTAACAAAGTCTGATCCAGAAACTTTTAGCAAATCATGACAATGCTAACAAATCACTCACAAAGAAAAGAAAGAAGAGAAATAGTAACACACTCTAAGCAAGCATTCCAGTCGAAATCCTATTTCTTCATTATTAAAAGTTACACATAACTTGAAACACTAGTGTACTAATATGTCCACAGGCATTAGACCAAGTTTATTTTTTAAAATAATAACAGATTTAGTTGTTAGTTTACCTCCCATGGCTGACTGAGAATGAAGAATTGAAGCAAAGGGATCCAATGCCTTGGAAAATCCTGTTTGTCGACAAAAGTACCGAATGTTAGCATATTTAAAGATGTTGGGTTGGCATTGTATTATTCTTGGTATGGATCTATTCCCACCAATACCAGCGAATCCACTGTACCATGATCCGTGTGGATCGGATGCTCTCGTTTGTGGACTCAATTTGAATTTGACACGTAAGGAAAGTGTGAGAGGCATCCCGCTAGTTGTTTTCGTTAGTTTAGTGATTGTGTTATTTGAATGGAACCAAAAATGCAAATAATGGGATTTTGTACATGCAAGTAATGCAGTAATTGAGTTCTTGTGTATGCATTATATAGAATTGTAGGTAGGGTTTGTAGAATTAAAAATTAATATAGAAAAAAAGTGCACTTTTATAAAGATGTTTTGTATGGTGAGTGTGTTTTTTATTTTGTTTTAATATATAAATCACATATTATTATAAAATTAATACAATTAAAAATATATAAAGTAAGTAAAATAACTTTTCATTAAATAAAATAATTTAAATTTATATATATTTTTTATAATTTATTATAAATTTGTGTGTCTTTTATATGGATTTATGTAAGATAGGTATTTTAGTTTAATAAATTATATAAAAAGAAAAAGGCGGTATATATATGTGAAAAATTCAATAAATTAGTTAATTATTCTTTTTAGGAATATGTTGAATACTAGTAAGAACATATGAATTAAAGATGTCCTCATATCTAGTATCTTGAGAATAGAATAATTATTGTTAAAGTAGAGCAACATTCTAATACTCTTCAAGTAAGATATTATTCCTCACTACATTTCTAAATTGATATCCCACTAATATAATGGAGATGTAAACTACTAATTTCAATACATGATTTATTGTTTAATATAAAATCAATTACACAAGTTAGTAATGTGACCAAATCTAACTATATAACAGAGACATGTGTTAAATGTCATCATCTCCATCACCCAATAATATCACATGCCTAAGTACATAATGTTGCTAAAACATGGTAAACTGCTACAAATGTTAGCTATTCGAGAGTATGCAAATTTGTTTCTTGCTAATCCAACATTAGAATAACTTATTATGAGATTATGTGTAAGTATAGATTGAAAAACAGAAATCAACAAACCACAATAATTCATCAAGTAACACCAAATGTACATGGATAAACCTTCTTAAAGAAAAAAAATTACCATCAAAAGAGAGGCACAAGTATATATTAATCTTTAATGAACAGGAGTATATAAATAACATGCTTTTCTCTTCAAATTGACTACATTCCAATATCTTTGAACCTACAAATAACCCCTAAAAACTCCATCCAGAGCATACAATTTATAGAGAAATATTGAGAGGAAATCATAAGTGAATTTCCCAAACCATATACAACCAAAACCATGGTATGGGAAAAACCCAATGCCCCCATGTGCTCAATTAATGTGTCCATAAATAGAAAATGTAACTCATAAGACATCTTTGACCAATAAATCTCAATGGTTCACATCTTCAAGTCTAGTGCTCCATTGTGGAAATTATAACTCATATGGGGCTCATCTATTATGCTAAGATCCTCTACTCTAATTCTAGTGCCTAGAAGCAAGAAAGCATTATAAATGAATTTTAATTGATTTGTAACTACCACTGGCGTGCTTCACTTCCTTCATGAAATTCATTACAACCAACATCCAAGTCAACTAGAAGAATAATTAAATAATATTATATTCCATCCACCTAATAGGGAATTCATGTACCCTATCCAAGACATTTGGAGACATGACATATAGTTTATATTAGGATTGAAATTAAATATCACACTTTCCTAACTCAAATGTGTCATTTCACCTTCGCATGATTAATCCTCAAAATATGAGAGTCAAACAGTTAGTGTAGATACTGAAAAATGTCTCAAGCCTACAAGCAACATTTTCTCACTAATTTGCCTTCTTCCCTACATAATAAAATAATTTTAATTATTTAATTATTTCCTAATGCCATATTCTTCTATTAATTATTTAATTAATTCATTTTATCTTTATTCCTCTTTTGATTAATTTAAATAAATCTTAATTTATTTAAATTATGTCACTAATCATCCTTTTTCCCTCTATAATTAAATAAATTCTTATTTATTTAATTATTCATTTTCATTTTCCCTCCTTTCCTCTATAATTAAATAATTATTAATTATGCATTTTTTTCTCTCCATAATTAAATAAATCCTTATTTATTTAATTATTTATCATTTAAATTCCTCTATAATTAAATAATTATTTTTAATTATTTAATTATTCATTTTCCCTCTCCTAAATTAGATAATTGTTGTCATTATTTAATTTATTTCATCTTAGCCAAGCACTAAATCTCAACTAATTTCTTGAGTTTTGGTCCATCCTTCCCATCCTTATCTCTTTCCCTCTCAATTAATCTCATCTATTGATTGTCATACCTCACCATCCAATCCTCACCATTTATTTAAATTCAAATTTCTATAAAAGCAAGCTTTTAATTCATTTTGAGGTTAACCACAGCCTTTGAAATTTTGTTATCATATCATTCATGTTATCTTGAGATCTTGCTATCAATTGTCAACACCAAGCTTATCAAATACATTGCATACTACAAATATGAGAACAAACAAAGCAAAATGGAGAAGAACAATGAAGGAGAATCAACCATGGCATAGGAATTGAGTTTTATTACATTATTATTGTGCTTTCTATTGTCATTTGTGCTTCATTGTTAGATTAGGGTTATTATGGCTTGAATTAGGTAGTTTTGTGGTTGCTATCATTGATTTAAGTTTTTTCTCAAGATTTACTCAATCTACATTTGGTGAACCCAACATGAACTAATCGAATTTTGCAAAAAAATTGAGAAATTTTTGAGTTTTAGGTGTGCAACACAATTGTTGTGCACAATGACATAATTAAGCCTTCAAACACCACAATCATTGTACGACACGATGCATGTGAGGTCTGTTAAACCATATTTTTTGCCTAGTTTGATGCATCTAATTGTTACCTTGCAAATCTCAAAATCATTCAATCATTACTGTTTCGAATTATTTTATTGGATTTTGGTTATTTCTCTAACATTTTAACAGTCTGCTTAAACATTTGCATCATCAAATTTATAGTTTTTTGTTAGATCTTTATGGTTTTTAAGTCATAGATCTTTGTGCCACAATCATGCTCTAGAACAGACTGTTGATTTTTGTGCCACAATCGCCATTCCCAGTACTACAGTTGCCATTTTGTAAGCCACATATGTTTCATCATGTGACACATCAAAACATCGCATTTAAGCCTCTATGGACTGCATCTAACTGTCAAGCAAAAAGAGTGTATAACATTGATTTTTTCACTTTTTTGCTTTTTGCATTCATTAGGGAAGAGCTTTTTGGTTACTAGTATTTGATTTTCAACTTGTGGCAATTGTTGGGAGAAGACCTTTTGATCTAAAACTACTAATCTAATTTCTTGTAGGGTTCCATTGTGTGTTTGTGATTTTTAAATTAGGAACATTTGGAATTGGTGCTTAAAAAGAACAAAAGTCTTTGAGTTTTGTGCACTTGCAAGCATGTGAACTATTATCAAAAATTTGTTTAGCTAAAGTATCCTCTCCCCTTGGGCTATGTGTGATTCCTAGGTGATGAGAAATAGCGACACAATATAGTCTTAAGTATCCTCTCCCCTTGTGCTATGTGTGATTCCTAGGTGATGAGAAAGAGCAATACACAAGCTTTCCTTTTTATTTTTGAGTGGGGTGGGCTTGCTAGTGGAGTTTCACCCTTAGGAACGACCCCAACATATATACCTCTAGTATACTATATAAAAGTACAAAAATTGAAAGGTGAACATAATCCATATGAGCCCTAGGGTGTGGGCCCTATGGTCTCAGGTGATTCCAGACGAGGGTTAGAGACTTTGGTCTTCCATCACTACTATAGCATGGTGTTATTTGGATTTCTTGTGAATACGAACCATTGTTTTTATATGCCCAAGACCTTTTTGGTCATCTGCTACTATGGTGCATCATGATAGCATCATCAGAATAAGTTACTTACCACATCTAGTGCTTGGTTGAGGTGACACGATTCCTTGTTTGGGATTCATCCTTTCAAGGTGAGGGGTGTTAAGGTAGTACATGACCTTGGCATACCCTGGTTACCCACTCCTTGTACTTGGATTTAACATCACCCAAAAGTGAAGTAAGCCCACTTTAGTAGATGACCCTATTACTACTAGCTAGGTTGTGCTTGCTCCTATTGTTTGTGAACCAAGGCCTAACGATTTTTGTGGAAGAAAAATTACAAAATACTTGCTTACCAAGAAGTCAAAGAGTCAAAATCAGCCAAATATGATTCCAAAGTGTTTGTTGTGTTTTATGATCAAATCTAGAAATTACCCAAAACAAAAAACCATTTAGAAAACATCAAATTAAGACCAAAAACCAAAACACTGCAATTGTTAACTAGAACACCACAATTGTCCAGCAGTACACCTCAATCATTAGTTGAAACACTGCATTTATCAAAAACCCTAGGAATTTAGAAACTCGCATTTGTCTATGCACCGCAATTGACTAATACTGAGCCGCAATTGATTGGTCCTTCACTGCATCTGTGGCATTGTGCACCGTATCTATTAGTTTTAAATTTTTTGGGGAAATTCGTATGTATCCAGCTTCCAATTTCCTTCTAGAGAGTGACTATACACTCAAACCTAAGACTTGTTTAGTTTAGTCATTCCTTCTATTGCATTTTACCATTTGCCTTAGCTTGCATCTCCTAGTTTGCATTTGTCATCTTAGTTTATCCATGACCATATTTGAGTCTTGAGATTAGGAGGATTATCAAACCATTGATCATACTATACTCACATATTTGGGTGTCTTGACCTTGTCACATTTCATCTATCTTATCCTTAGGTTGGGCCTAAAACTCATGTTTCTAGTTTAGGTTCACCTTTTATCCAATCATCATCATCATCATTTTGGTTCTATCCTCTTGAGGTATTGGCATTTAGATTTGTCACCTTGGTTTATCATATTTTTCTTAGCATCCCTTTTTAAGGTTCAAATTTTCATATCCAAACCCCAAAGCATAGTCATAGTTCCATTACCATTATGCATCACAAGCTTGGTCATAGTTGCATTACCATCTTCTATCCTTATATCCAAAAAATATGAAAAAATATCATGGTGGCGTTACCATCTTGCATCTTCATCCCTAGTTGCATTCCTCCTAAAAGTCTCAAAATCCGAAGTTTACAAGTCTTATATATGGTTTTCACTAGGTCACAAAGGAAACGAAAAGACATGGATTCCACAAATGACCCCAACTTTAATCCTATTAGCACCATGAACTTTGGGTCATCCTCAAACAAACCACAAGCATCACAACCTAAAATTCTAAATCTATTTTCCAATTTTATGTTACACGAGGTTGAACAACGTCTAACCCCAAAAGAGGTTGAAAAGGCTTCTCAAGATCCTAGGATATTGTGCATCATAGAAGAGCTTGTCAAAGCAAATCGAGCGATAAATACTTTTTATCACTTTCTCAAAGTGGTGTCAAACTTCTTGTTGGTTTTGATACTTCCATAATTGTAGAAGGGACAACACAAACAAAAACTCAAGGTCAAGGTGGGTGATCCCACAATAGTGGGTTACACTTTTTGGCCAAACTTGACATTGAACTAAACTTTTTTAACTAAAAATTCACTCTCGGGCACCTATAGCTACTAAACCATGAGGAATTTGAAGATGATGCAAACTAGTGATTTGTGACATTTTGTTTGTAGATTCTAAATATATTTTAAAAAAATTGGAATCAAATTTCATTTATTTTTCCATCTCCTTCAAAAACTATTTTTTAACAATAAACACTATTTTAAAGAGTGATGTTCACCGTATAACGTATCTTTTTTTCTATGAAGGATAAAATTCTATTTTTTTCAAATTTAGAATTGTAACTACAATATATAGCACCTTCATTTGGTTTCATAGTGTTTTATTGCATTTTTTTTCTTCATTAAGTTTTGAAGTCAAATCAATTACAATTTAGACATAGGTAGACCGTATAACACAACTTTTTGTATGTATTAAAATTCAATTTTTTATTTATGGTGGATCAAGGACATCAATAACTAGTACCTACATATTTTTAAGAATTTTTTCTAATAATCTACTATTTTTTCATATGTGCAGAACAAAGAGTTTGATTTTTGGTGAAAAACCTATGTTTAATTAAACTAAAAAAATACATAATAAAACCAAAATATACTAAAATGATATTTGATGGATAGCTTGTTTTGAGTACTATAATCCTCTAGTTGGGTTTGTGAAGTTGATTCCATTTTCATCTTCAACCCGAGCTTCAAAAGCCAAAATTTTGTAGAAAATTGCACATTAAGGGGGAGAAGGGGGAAAAGGGGGGTTCTAGTGAACCCCCCTTTGAACAAACCCCCTATACCCCTTCAAGCAAAGGGGCATTTTCAAGAAGGGAGGTTCACTAGAACCCCCCTTTTTTCCATTCTCCACTTTATTTTATTAATAAAATCGTGTTGTTTTGGGGCTCACTTGAACATGCAATCAAAAAGGGGTTCACTCAAAGGGGGGTGTTCGAGCAAACCCATTTTTAGGTTCACTCAAACACCCCCCTTTGAGTGAACCCCAAAAATCCCTTTTTTTTTGGGAGCATCTAAGGATTTTTTCTTCATGAATGCAAATGTAGCCCACTTATGTGGAATCACCCAAGTCATAACACATTTTCACAAGATCATCCCATGTCACAAAAAATACACACTAGTATGCCACTTGGGGGGACTACACATAACACGACAACTAAAAACATACCCCCTACTTCTACATTTGGGACGAAAAGAATAATCCAACATCTCATGGACCAAATCCCTCATTTTCCAATCCATTTGTTATGACATTTAACACTATGGGTACATCATTTGCAAATCCATTTGCCACCTCATCCTCTCAAAATACACCACCATCAGCCCACATCATGGGTTAAAACATCACAAATCCAAACCCATCAAATAAAACACTAAGGATTCACATTTCCACATGAAGAAAACAACCCTAAATGACTAACACTACACCAAACACAAGCATGTATTTTGGTTGAACTTTGAACACCAATCCACCTCCACCTCAACATAACATCAACCCAAACCCCAACATCACACCACAATAGCAACAAGTGAGTCAAAATCCACCTCAACATCATACCAATACCAATACCATGTTTACATCTCATTTCCAACAAGGCAATCAAAATCCTTTGCAACCAAACATCAATCCAAATCCAACATTTACATCACACTTCCAACAAACCAACCAAAACCCACTTCAACATCATGTTATAACTCGCCCAATTTCCAAAACCTAAACCCATTTCCGTCATATAACATGTTTGACTCAAGCACTAATCCATCCACTCCAAATGTTAGTTATCAAAGTGCACCTCCACTTACAACAAACATGGGATACAAATATACCAATGCAGTTGCAAACACCATAGACACATCATTATCACCCATGAATACCTTAACACGTCAAATGTAAGCATTACAACAAAAATTCTCTAATATGAAAGTGAGTGGAACAAAGAAATAATACTCCATGGAGGAACTATGTCCTTATCTCTTTGATCGAAGCATATACATGCCACCTTTCCCTCAACATTTCAATGCTACAAACTTCAACATTTATACAAGGGAAAGGGGGATCCAATAGAATGTGTTAGAGAGTTTCATATTTCTTGCATGGACATCACTTTTGAGCATATGCACTTGATGATATTATTCCCACGTATCCTCTCAAGGCAAGCTCTGGAGTGGTTTACGCATCTAACTCCTAGGATAAGAACATGGAATGAACTAGCTAATAAGTTTGTCACATACTTCTCCTACAATATTGAAAGTGACATCACTCTTGAAAAATTAGCTACAACCA